>CAEGAD010066811.1:0-20124 GCA_903067055.1 Poeciliopsis paucimaculata | reverse complement strand
TATATATATATATATATATATATATATATATATATATATATAAATATGTATATATAAACATTAATTATGAAACGAACAGTAAACATTACATTTTGTAAAATGCCATCATCCAGTACATGTACGTAAAATTTTGTAATCTAAAAGGGTGGGTTTTTAGCCTTGATTTAAAGGAACTCAGCATCTTTGCCATTTTATTGAACTTTCTCCCAGATGGTTTCTATGGTACATAGAAACTGAATGTGTTATTTTCTCTCCATAACAAAGGTTTGTGCCAGTTTTGTTCAAAAAACAAAACTGATAATATAGAAGACAAAAGGTAGATCAAGAACTAAAAAATTTAAAAAAATTCAAAAATAAGTCTGCTCTGTTCCAGTGGGGAAATGATGTGTTTAAAAGACTACGTTGTCTTTCTCAATGCCTTAAGTTCAAGCCTTTTACAGCCAGATTACATCAAATAAAACCAATTCCCTCAAACTGAACACACACACAATAGAAAGGATGGGTATATTTTCATTCATTCCCAAACTGTTTTGGTCAAACTATTTTTGTATGGGCATTTGTGGCCACATACAAGAGATAGACTGTAGATAATCATCCTGATGGCATCTTTTGTGTCATTCTAGGTAAAATATGTAGTGCAAAGCAGGCATCAGGTCTGCTGACGTGTGTCTTCAGGCTGCAGTGCGTCATACCACAGTCAAATTATGAGTGTCAAACAACATGCCAATTATTGCCTCTTGCAAATTGAGGCTTTACTACATGGACTGAGCACAGGCTGGAGGAGCTGAATGCTTACCCAGTATCTGGGGTGTCGATGTGATTGTGTTTTACAGTCAAATTTGTTGCATCTATAGGAATTGTGTAATTTATCATGTGCCGTCTGTGCTCGAGAGTCAGCTGAGAAGCTATCACTGGAGTAAGGTTAACATATAATGTAGAGTAATGTGCTTTTGTTTATTTGTGTCACAGTTTAAAGAGCCTAAACACTGGAATCGCTTAGGTTGTTGAAGACATCAGTTTTCCCAAAACTGTTCAGACAATACCAAAAGATGACAACTTTTGAATACGTTTCAATCGCCATATCAGGAAAAAAAAAAAAAAAAAAGAGAAAAAAAGCTTGTGGTTTATTAAATGAAAGGGCAGGACAATTAATCAAATCTGCATTTCAATTTTGGCTCCAATCAGTTACAGAAGATTGTATTTACAAACAGTAATTACTGTTCCACAATAGTTTTGCTTGTGTTTTTTTCAGTGCATAAAAGGTTCTCAAACTCACAATAAAATTGTGATTTTATTATTCACAAAAATAGTAATTATTTCTTCCCCTTAATTCAACAACCCTGATATTTGCAAATCTGATTAAAATACTTGGAAGTTTTTAGCGTAAAAGTTTGAGTTTTAGAATATTTATCCAAGCATTCAAACATTTTTACCTCCAAAACAAACAACAAAAAAAACCCAACACTAACTTGGTTATTAGAACGAATACTACTTCAATGATAATTATGTCAAGAAGCTTTAAAACAAATAGTCAGTTAAAGGATTACATTGAATGTTGAATGTTCGAGGTGACGATGTAGAGGAGCACTAACCCTACGCATTTCTCGTCTTAGAACTCAATATGCAAGATTCCTATTAAAACTGCTCTCCCTTTTCTCCCCCTTGCCCCATATGTGACTCAATCTACTTTCCCAGTGTTTCAACCCTCTCATCGCAAACTCGCTGAAACCTAGGCCCTTAAAAGGAAGTAACTCCGGCTTGCTTATAGCCGGGCAGCATTGCTTTCATTACACTTCAACTATTGGTGATGTAATTTAACCCACTTTGAGCCTGACAGGCCCTGTTCTTACTCTACATATATTACTGATTGCTTGTGTACTCAGTTCAACGTCAGGATCCACTGACCAAAACGGTGAAAAAAAAAACTGGAAGGGGGGAGAAAAAAAAAATAAAATAGAGCTGGTAAATTATGTCCGTTGAATTGAAAAGTTAAGTCATATCCTGGTTACTAACACATACCAGTATGTGGCTCTGAAATAGAAACCACTGCTTAAAAAAAAAAAAAAAAAAAAAAAAAAGAGGGAAATGATTTCTTTCCCCTTTCTGAAATTCTCACCAAATTAAAACATATTCACAAGACAAGAACTTCACTCTGTTTAAACAAACAAGTCCCAGAGAAACAGCTTTTGGCTACAAACAGGAAAGCAACAAACTGCCTACTTTTCATTTACGGTTACTGAACACTTTTGTTGTCACTATAAAACTTTATGGCACTTCACGTCTACACATTTTTTGGTACAAGAGCTACCTCCTGATTAGGGTTTGGCATCATAAACATTTATTCCCATCATTAGGAGTCTCTGTTGGAGCACTTTAGAGCATCATAAGAAGATATTTATCATCCGTGGAAATCCCCATTCCGATAACATGCTGCCATTCCCTTTACGCTCATCAGATGACAAGTATGGAGAGGAAAGAAACAAACAGATGTGTTTTTCTGTACTTATATCATCAGAAAATAATGACACACAAATTTACATAACATTAAAATAATAATGTCCAACCTAAACCTCACTAGTTGAAATACAAATTGCCCATTTTTCATTCCGTAAGCAACTCCATATTCTAAATCTTAAAGACTAGATAGTTACTAGACTTAATATTGCTCGTTTAACATACTTTTATAAAAAGATTTTAAAGCATTAATATTGTATTAATTGTTCTTTCCTTCTAGAAATAGACTGAAAAGATTTTCTACCATACAATGTGGCATGTTGTGCTTTAACAATAAAAGGGTTAATAGAAAATTAGGTTTCCAGCCATCATGGTGAAGGATTGTCACTATAAATCATTATTATGAGAATTATTTCTAAAAACAAATCCATGATACTAACAAATGATTAGATAATTGCCCCTCCCTGGTTCCAGCTATGACTTATAACAAAGGCAGCATCTAAACTGTGGTTTGTTTCAAATCTAGTTTCCCAGCCTCATTTACTCAGGGGGAAATACACTGTTATTTTTCCTTCATTCAGAAGTCGCTGCCTAGAAAGATTCCCAGAAGTAACTAATGTGTGTAGGAACCGGTAGGCACTGGTTGCTGTTGATGACTGCTTAATATATTGACGTCAAAGCTGATGCATGGTGTAATTTGAACTTGTTCTGCTGCTGAGAAACATGCACAGTGAAGAGCTTTCTGTGCACGACTTTACCATTGAAGATAAAAAAAAAAGAAAAAGATCTAAATATGTGCCTCGCATTCTATTTCTGTAAGTTTAATGCCACCCTGGTTGGTGATGACTGGTTATGCCCCCCAAAACCAGTTTAAATAAATTGACACCGTCAACTAAAATCATTAAGACCAGTCTAAGGTTTGTTCAGGCCACCTGCCAAAATCCTCAACATTATTACTGAAAACTTGCACATTTAAAAACAAGTAGAACCAGTTGACTCCTATCAGTCATCTGAAGAATGAGATACAAACCTGCAGATCTACAAGATTCATGATCTCATGATGTTCCAGGTTTTTCTTTTGTGGCAATTTTCAGCTCCAGCATTCAACAGCTTGCAAAATAAAACCATTTCATGAAGAAAGACTGAAGCTATACTCTTACTAAAAAAGCTTGTGCATTGGAGATGAATCATTAAGGCAGAGGCAAGCAAATCAAACCTGATAATTTTTACATGAAAAGGCCCAACATCTATAAATTTATTACAAGGAGGCAAAACAAACAGGGAGTGAAATAGTTTGCTATATTGAGCTATCCTGGTAAAGGTCTGGCATCTTGACAATGAACTGGTACTTTGATAAAAGAAATATGCAAAATGATTTGGGTATACAACATACTTAGGAAACAATTGACAATTATAGTGAATCAGGGAAAAAAGAAAGCCAATACAAAAACCAAATGTAAACCAAAACTGCAGCACTGTGAGAAAATCTGTGACAATACTGAAATTTACAAAAGAGGAATGTTTGGAGGCCACTTGTAGTTCACAGAACTCTTTCACTCCTTATCTGAATCATCAGAAGGTGAGGCCACTGCCTATCACAGCTACTGCCAGCAAAAATGGGCTGAAACTGGTTTCAAGGACAGTTGTCACTACAGTGACCTTGACTGTGTTAGTTCACAGATCTACAAAGCCATCAGCATAGGCAAATCCCAATGAGAACCACTTGAAACCAAAAGGCAAGGATAGTTAAGTTTGGCTGATCTTTTTCTTGACGCTTTTCAGATCAGCTTAGGTGTGCTCTTCATGCCAGAGTTTCCCACACAACCCTGCTGACTGACTCGCAACATGCTGGTTGAGAAAATTGGATGCCATCCCACAGCAGTGTGCGACCAAGCTGGTGGCCAGCATGAAGAGCAGGTGCCAGGTTGTCGGGGTTGTGCATGGGTTGTCCACTCCCAGTAATTCTTCAATCCCCCAATCTAATGAAAGACACCAATGAGGAGACAGTAGCAGAACGAGCCATTTGTCATTGGGAGAGGATTTGGCTTAGTTTTTCATGAGTGCACAACCTACATATTCAACTGTGCTGCTCAGTCCATAAAAGCATTTTCTTAGTTTAAGTTTACATTTATAATTAAATTTTTAATTTCCAAAAAAAAAAAGGAGAAAAAAAAACCCCCAATGAAATTGTAATGATAGTCTTTCAGCTTTGTTAAAAGTCAATCAAAAGGTTACATAGGCCACCAGAGCTGCATAACAGCCCCTTTGCAGTATCAGTACGTTTAATATCCCAATTGCAAAGGTATGCAACTTCTCAAAGCCATACATTCACAGTTTATATACCAATACTATGCAAAACAGTCAGGTGGACTATGTACTTACTTCACCCAGTCTGCCATAGATTTTCAGTCTAAGATCCTAATAACATCTGGAAAACACAACTTCAGTCAGAATATCATTAACAGAATCAATTTTAACCCTATATAAGCTGGGTCAACTAGAGTTCTCTTGAAGTTTACTTGGAAACCTGTCAGATTAAATCATACTACCCAAATTGTTCCTGTAAATAGTCCTACCACCATCTACTTGACTGCTCCAATAACCAATTCAGCAGGAAACCATTTATCTATCATGCCAGTAAACTTCTACTGTTACCACATGAATAGTTTATTACTCAGCACAATTTGTAACTGCTTAAAAAAACAAAAAAAAAAAAAAAAAAAAAAAAATATATATATATATATAGATAGTGTTTGAACACAATTTGACTAATAGCTTAAGAACTGCTAGATATCAAGCATTTTAAAATGTGCTGAGTATTTAACTGCTCTCTGAAAAATGTTTTTACAGTTTACACAAATCTGGCAATATCTGGTTAATTAACTGAACATCTAGTTTCCGCATTCATTCGGTTTCTTCTTCTCAGTTATGCTTTCTTGTCTTCTGTCGTCTTTTTGTCAAATCTTTCTTACCCTGCTAAAGGCATTCAGCTAAACCAGCCTAATAACATCTTCCCTCTAATCCATCTGGTCTAATGAGATTGGGGCTTTACACCGAGACAGACAAATGCAAAGCAAGTACCAGGGGACAAATGTGACATAGGTGGGTTGAAGGCCAACAGGACAAGAGATTTTTATTAATTAACAAACTCAACACCCAGGAATGCACAAGCTTTGAGAGAAAATGTCACATATGACTTATCTCTGGGAGTATTAAGAAATAGACAAACTCAACAACAATGGAGGACAAACTACATGTGTTTGTGTGACCCATTTTTAGAGGCTTTCTGCCTGAGCACGGGCTGAAGATAAGAATGAATGCTGTGTCACTGAACAACCCTAAACCCTGAGTGAATTCAAGCTTATCTGACACTCCGTGCAAAACACCAACAACTGCTTGCAGTCAGTTCATCAACTGTAAAAGCCTCTGATGACCGAGCAGTCAATTTTAATTAAAACCGAACTGATCGATATAAGGTTAAAGTATACTTAATCCACTGCTTGATTTTGCTCTGCATTCTTGTAAGGTGTCAAGCATTTAATGAGATTGAAAAGATTTGGCTTGACAAATAAAAATCTGCTTCTTTATGCAAACACAATGACACCCAACCTCAGGGGTTCTGGATTTTTCTCTATAAGCACCGGGAAGCAAAGATTAGTTTGAGTGTATGATCATGAATTCTCTTTGAACAAAATAATAATATGTCTACGTATTTTAAGCTAGTACAGCTTCTTTAGTACCTGCTTTATAATTACACATACTGTCGAAGAAATTTCTTTGTTTTATTCTTACTTGAGATTGCTTTCCAGCATGCTAGTTTGGACAGAACTAAAGCAGTGCTGCTATTTGCTCTGGCTCTTTCCCTCATCTTCTAAATGTCATCTCTCTCAGTAGCTATGTTTACATGCACACAACTATTTAGATAAACATTTTTTTCTACATAGAAGAATGGCATGTTGCAATATTTTTTGCAAACCTTAGCTTAAATAAGATCAGGTTTAGATTAAGCAATCAAAGAATATTCAAACAATGATGTTTGGTATTCTGATCCAAGACAACAGCGTTCGCCTGCCTTATACCTTGTCGTATTGATGTTTGTGCCATTTTCAAACACTCATGGCTCTTTTACAGTGCAGGTTCTCAACCTGAGCAGAAAAGGTGCTGAACGAACAGATTTGGGTGCAGGACAAAACACCAAATGAAGCCGCTTGTTCCAAGGTTTGTAAAGATAAGGATTGGGCTGGAGGGGTCACAGATGGAAAGAAATGTGGGAAAACCCTGTATGTCCCCTCATTTAAACATTTTCATTTGGAGTTACAGTGATGACTGAACAGATTTTTGTTTATTCCCAGTGTAATCTCATCACTGTCCACATTATGTAAATGCATAGACATTCAGTTTAATTTTGTAAAGCTGGAAGTTGCATTTTATTTCATACTTAAAAATCTAAACCTTTACATTTTATTTAGTTATGTTTAAAAAAAAAAAACTGGAAACATTTTTATTTTTATTTAGAAATTGCTTTTTGGGGTTGGAGGATACATAAGTGGAATGAAAAATGAGTCCACAGAATAATCAACATTTTAACTGGCAGTCTTTCTTCATTATATCTGTGTTTGAAACTTATTTTTGAAATAAGGAGAGACAAAACTCTCAATTGCTCTGCTTGTTTACATCTTCCTGTTGGTGCTAAACTATTTCACCTTTGAAAAATCCAAAAAACTTCTGCACCCCTGGTTCAAAGTCTAAAATATTTAGAGTGATCAAACCTAAGCCTGATAATTCCTCACATGTTTTTTTTTTTTTAACCAATAAATAAATAAACAACTGGAGGATTATGAAGCCTTTATGGATCGACAATCCATTTTCAGAATTAGAAGCATCGAAATTACACAGAATTGTTGGGATCATATTCTGCTCACTGTTAGTTCAATGAGAGCAGGAAAAGTACATGTAATTGGCAATACGATTCAATGCAGCTAATGTAAAAAGTGCACTACTAAATGAAAGTAATATTACCAACTAGCCTATTTGTTTGGTTGTTTATGTAGTAGGGTGGTTGTCAGGCAGAGGCCAGTTGGAGAGCTGGAATAGAGGTGAAGCTGAATTTAATTTGGAAAAAACATCATTAGATTTTTGTGCAACTCTTGAGTTTGTGATAAAACCAAACCACAGGCTTGGGGTGATGACTACCAAGAAATGAATTATGCTTAATGGTTTCAGTGTAGTAAGAAATATTGCATTGTTTACAATTCAGAAGGGATATTGTTTTTTGGGACCAGTGCAGATTCCCTCCGTAAAGGCATGTGATATCCTACAATTTCCTCGTTTTTATAATCCATCAATGATGCCCAAGAACAATATGAGGAAGTAACAAAGTTCAAATAATTTTTGTCAATAAATATATGCATCATGTACCACAAGCTCACATGCTTCTATATTTGATTAATCCCTTTTTCTCATGGTTGATCTATGATCGTGTGCATTGCATTTTATTTACTTGTAATTATCTTATTTAGCGCCTTCCCTTTATTTAGGCATTGTACAAATTTGCCCCTTGCACAGGAAGCTCTGTTGGCTTTAATGAACTCCTGACCGCAAGAAAAAAGCTGCAGCTGTGTTTATGGGAGAAGAGAAATGATGCATTTAAACAGTGAAGTGAACAGAATAAAAGAACTTAATTGGGAGACAACATGCTTAAAGTAACCATTTCCTTGTGGCCCACCATCACTACAATAAAAACACCACCATACAATACTTACATAGATTAAAATAATAATGAAAAAAATCCCAGCAGTACTAAGAATTGATCGAGGCTTTATGTTTGCTGATCTTACAGCAGATCAGCTTACATTCTGAATTAAGCCAAGCCAAAACCACGACAAGTATGAAAGCATACCGAATTTGCAGCAAGTCACCTCATGGCTGACAAGTCAAAATATTGAGCTGT
This sequence comes from Poeciliopsis paucimaculata, assembly GCA_903067055.1. Taxonomy (NCBI): domain Eukaryota; kingdom Metazoa; phylum Chordata; class Actinopteri; order Cyprinodontiformes; family Poeciliidae; genus Poeciliopsis; species Poeciliopsis paucimaculata. The sequence continues at coordinate 11,720 of CAEGAD010066811.1, read as the reverse complement.
TGCACACAAGTTCAGAACTCCAGTATCATCACTGACATGACAGGAAACGAGTCATTCTAACCACCTTTGCTGTAAAAAGACAAAGACAAATGTGTTTGGGGGCAGTTTGGATGCAAGGCAACCAGACAGGAAAAAAATATATAAGCGCTTATTCAAACTGTGACAGCTTGTTAGTGGTTAATGTCTAGTTAGCTCTACAGACTTGAAGCATTTTAACACCATTTAAGAAAATTTAAACAGGTCAGTTAACTTGCACCAATAAAAGTATTAAACAAAGTGGCTGGCGTAAGTTAACGTCGACTATTTGAATATTAGCAACTTGCTGATAGTGTAATTATGGCTCTGTCTCTCTGCAAACAAACTTTATTCAGTTGGGTAGGAAATGGGCAACACTGAAATGTCTTCCCATTTCAGCAAAATAACCAGCATTTCCCTACCATTGCTACTCTGTTAAATAATGAAGGAATTAGCAGCTGTGTCAAATTATAAAGTACATATGTAGTAGATGCTATAAGGTTAAACCTTTAATTCAAGAAGAATTGTACGTATTTTCCTCCTTTTCACAGGATCAGACTGGAGCTGACAGAAATCAAACTGTTCCAAAGTAGCCTGCAAATTCCAGTTGATCAAGAAAAACACACACACACACATATATATATATATATATATATATATAGAGAGAGAGATATTGCTTGGGATAAAACACAGATGCCACTCTTTTCCCAAAAAGAAAAGGAGGAACAAAAAGTCAGTATAAGTAGTTTAATCTGACCTAGGGCTTCCCCACTTAGTGCTGTCAGTCTGCCAGTGGGCCTGGTCTCTAAGCTAGGCAGCATAAGATTTACCCACAGGCTACAAACCTATTTGACACACACACTGCTACATACTAATCAGGTCACCTGTTGCATAGCATTACACTGAAACCAGGCACATGCATGCATACAAATGCATGTAGATTCCCAACTGTATACAGTAATGGTGCCTTTTAAGCTCACAAATGTTACTTCTGAGTTTTTAATCTTCTCTGTGCGTATGCAGACGCAGTCCATAAGAAAAAACAATGAAGCTCACTAAAAGTCTTCAATTTTTCAAATAATGTCAAAGTAAAACAATTGGGTAATCAACGTATAAAGGTTGAATCAACAAAATGGAATGGGGCTAAAAGAAAATCGAACATTATGAAGAATGAAAAAAACAAAAAAACATTTTCAGCTACATCAAAGGTAATTTCATGACATTCTTTTCTGAAACAGCCAAAGACACCTAAACAGACAAAGATCACAAATGTACCAGGAAAAAAGGCTATCATTAGTTAAGGGCAAAGTGCTAGTCAGCGTTTGACGTCAATGAAATGGTTTAAAAGTCTGGTAACTGTGGCAATTTCTTAAAATATAGGATTGAACTTTAGGTTCAGTAGGTTGTGCAGATTGACTATACGTCAGCTGTTGTGGGGCTTCGCTGTCTGGAGTTATTTTCATACATGCCACTCATGAAAACCTAAGGATTCCAGCGTATGTGTGAAGAATGGGGCTCACTTGCTTCAATGCTCTAAAGAGTTCATTTTATATTTGTACCATGAAATACCTCAGTTGGTATGAACACTTTAAGAAGCCAATAGCATTTAGGTCTCCTTGGTGAACATTTATTTCCTCAAATAGAATAAATAAAAGCTTGCAGTAGGACTGGAATGATTGAAAGAATGTACTATTGTTATTAATACAAACAGTCATGTTGAATTTGTGACAATTCCACCATTATCCCCAGTTAATGGATTTCTGCACTACTTTGGACCAGAGCAAGCGGTGAATAAATAATGCTATGAATGCAGATCTTTCACACTGATCCCTAGAAATAACAGGAATCTAATTATATTTAGTACAGCACATAAAAATCAAAAATAAAGAAAAATCATCCTCTTTCTAACTATATATATTTTTTAAACTGCTTATGTTCCATATTTGGTCTGGGTTATATTCACAGATTTGCACTCATCTGCCTATTTACTGAAGTGTTTACCAGTAAGAGAAGGTCTGCTGTCAAAAATAAACACCAACCATCTGTGGAGTTTTGCATATACTGATGGAAGAGAGCTATTGGGATGAAAAGGAAACACTTGGCTGGCTTCTAGGGATGTTACGCACCTTCTGCTTTCAAAATAACAATGTTTATGCATAATCACCACATACCTGAGAGGCATTTAAAAAAAAAAAAAAAATACAGACAGGCAGTAAAATATACCAACTGACAGATCGAAAGATAAAACCCCCATTATCACGGGTTAACATATCCCAATGATCTGAAAAAAAGAAAACAGCCCTTTTTACACAAAAGGTTTTTATTATCCACATAGCTGATCCATCTGCATGGCTTTGTCATGTTCTGCAAACAACACAGATGTTTTCCTAATAGACAGGGAGCCTCTCTGAATACTCATTGACATTTTTTTTCTCCAAACAGCCATTGCTTCCTTCCAGCTGTCTTTAATAATAAAAAAAAAAACACATCTAATTCATTTCTAATATCATCACTAGGACACACTGTCCACCCCCCCCATCTATTTTTTTCAGTCACAAAGGTGTCCATTCATTTAATTAGTCTAGATACACATGCACAGCTAAACTGATACTACACAGGCCACCTCTAAGAAAAAGGTTTAACATATTAGGAAGATGGAAACATGGTGCCTGTGCTCTGCTTCTCCTAAGTATTCCTTCTTCAGGAAACAAGACATTTGTTTTAAGCCAAACACATTTACTCTTGAAATAAGCCTTTATATAGGTCTGAAATACACAAACATATGCCAGCAGAGGCATAAAATAACAATCTGCAAATATATTAAGTAAGGCAGACATTAGGGCGTCATTGTATAAAGACAACATAAAACCGTAATATTGCAAAAATTATGCAAATAATGCTATTGGTTGCAAATAACATGTTTTACTAACTCTTCTGTTGTCCAAACCACTCTGTGACATTTAGCATCTCGGCAACTAAAACCTGCATCAGTGTGCCAGCTAAGTATGCTAGCACATCACGCTAGTCAATAATTAATGATGCAGGAAAGCATCTTTTTCTGTCAGTTCCAGTCACACATAGTGAATTAGAACTGTATTAAAATATATTTGAAGTCAAATTACATGCAAGCTAATGTTTGCCTGCCAGAACTTTTAAAGGGAGTTTTATTAAGGAAGAGTAATAACACATTAATCAAAGCCTGAAATAATGGAAAAAATTAAAACATACACAAAATAACCCTGTAGTTCTAGTACACCATAAACACAAATAGGAGACTTGAATTTAAAGTAAGTTAATACACAAGCAATGGACTAAAGAGATGATGGGGTTTTCAGGCAATTTTGTGCCAAAATTAAGACAATGTAATACTGTAAAAGCAAATTCATTTATTAATATTTGGTTTATCTTGGTAGAATTTGGATTTCTGATACGTCACTTAACAGGTAACTTATGAGGCTACTTTTCATATCAGCAACAGTGATGCATATAATAGTCTGATAGTTTGTAATGAAAACAAAACCTCCTTTAGCGAAGCTTAGACTTAAATACTGATTCTGCAGTGGCTTTAAGATACAAGAGCTAAAGAAAATCTATGCAAAAAATGATATCATGCTTTCACGGGCACAGTATACTAACCCCATCTATTTCATTTACATATAAAGCATTAAGCCAGTGCTCTCTCTCTCACACACACACACACACACCAGTTTCCTGCAGTGCAAGCTAAAGGTTACGAGCACAGTGTTGAATCATCAAAACTGTAAGCAGCCTACAAAGAAAAAGGAAAAAAAAAAAAAAAAAAAAGGCCAAATGTTTGAATGCGAAACATAAAACGTATCATACACATGATCACAGCTCAAACCAAATAACCTTTCAGAGAGCAAATTGATTCCGAGTTGCCTCAAACATTTCACAACTATGTCTTTCTTAAACAAAGTGTCAACACCTAAAAGTGTGATTGGCCTACTTACAAAAAGCCTTTGTTAGACAACCACTAGATACCTCTGACATGCTTTAAAAGGGGAGCAATGTAGCTCCTACTCTAAACGAGAGTATCTCAACTATGCTTTCAGGAACCTCAAACCAGAATAGGTGAGGAAAGCCACAATAGGTTTCAAATATACATTTATTCTTGATGATGGGTAATGCACTATAAAGCTGCTGAGATGCATTTAAAACAGAAAGGTGATGATACGCATTAATACACAATGATCCTTATAGCAGTGTCACTGAGTGCTGCAGAGTGTGATTAGTTTGAATGCTATAGTTCTGCAATATTAAGGAGTTTAATCACTTTTTAAAAAGCAATCGTTTAGTTTCAGGGGCAGCTGATAAGGTAAAAAATGCTTTTGAAAGTACAGGTTTTTAAATTGAATACTTACAATTTGACCCTAATTAAATGTGTATGTTAATTTACCTATGTTTACCTCTAAATCACTTCACTAAGGAGGTTAATGTAAGAAAACAAATAGTATTTTTCAACAGATATTTAATTATTTTACTGCACTTTTTGGCCCAGTATATTACGAGTAGTTTAAATTTTTTTAAGAAGCAATTCTTACCAGTGACCAGCAGGTGCAGAACAGCAAAAAAACAATCCATAGAACTGACAAGCTTTAGTTTTAGTTTCAAAAAGAAATACAATTTGTACTTTATTAATATTTTCCACATACTAAATATAGACAACACTGAAATATTAAAAGAAGAAGTAGTGTAGCTAATAACAGTACTTAATGCACATATTTATTTTTAAAGATTTTTTTCAGCAGATCTGTAATCTTCACACCCATTGACTAATCCAGTGGTCTTTCAAACAGCACATGATTTCTTTCAATATACAGTCCTGTGTTCATCTACAGAGCCAGAATCTTCTGAGAGCAGCACACACAGAGGCCTGCTTGGATAACTTAATGCCATGGAAGTCATGTGTGTAACCTCAAGCATTTAGTGTAAAACTTCCTCCTGAAGCATGACGGTATCTACTCTTGGTTTACTGCCCCCCTGTATGAGCTGTATAAGTACTACTGAGGTTTATTCAGGGCACGCAGAGGTACAAGAGTGTTGTGACGTCAGTGGAATGGAATCTGAACTAGTGTGAAAAAGTCAGAACACAAAAATGTGCTTTAACAAGCACATACATGTTCACTTATTAACTCAAAGACAAGAAGAAACCGAAGATGCGCATGTGTGAATACACACACGCACTCTTCTCTCGGTTAAGGTTACAGCTGTTAGACAGCAGCCACACTGTGTGAGAATAAACACAGAATACATAATCTATCTTGTTTGTACCATACTGCTGCATTTGCCACAGTATGGTACAAACGTTATTATGTAAATGTTATTTTATCTAAAATAACATTTACATAAGAGACGATCGTTAACTCATAAAAAGACGGTGAAACTAAAACTAAAGTTTACAACCAAAGAGGGCAAAATGCTTATCCCAGAACCCGTTCTCTCTGAACGTCACCATTTACAATACCGGGCACTCCAAGCTCTGTCAAACGTCACATCATGCCCTCACATCTTACATTTATTGCCCTGTTAGTTGTGCTTTCACATCTATTGTAAATAGCCTAGTGCAGAATTAAGAGCGTTATAAATCAAAACTTTGTAGAAAGACAATAGCAGCCAGAGCTGAATTTATTTTGTGCACTGACAGACTTGGATAATAAATCTTAATTTTCAAACAGCCATAAAAATCTAACATTCGCTCCAATTCACTGCATCCAATGTTGATTTGGGGGGAAAAAAAACAACAAAAAAAAGACAAAATCCACAGCCACAATCACACTTGCACCATTTAGACTACATTAACCATTAACTTGCAGATAAACTGCTTCACTTTTTTTCCATTGCAAACCTCCGAATTGCAGAGGTTGCCCAAATAGATTCAAGCACCTACATAAACTGTAAAGTCCCATTCACAGCATCGGAATGTGATTAGATCTGGGCCATACTGCTCTGAAGAGAGCTGGGCTATGGAATGGCTTACATCCTGTGCCAGTGTCTCAAACACAGGGGAGTGATGCACCAGAGATGAGGCTATGTGCAGTGTGGGAACTTCAGGGTCCCATTAATCTAGCCATCAGGTGTGCAAACACACAACCTAAAGGCCACAGGACGTGCGGTTCTTTTCTAAAAACATACTAGCACATTCATCATAGGAGGATCACAATAGAGTTGCATCAATGTACGGAATCAATCTGTGAGCAGTGTTAAAAAGGAGGTTTGAATGCAGGTCTGAAAAGACAACAAACTGACATTTTGTTTAAAAAAAAAAAAAAACATGACAAAAGCCTAAAAAGTTAAAAGCATTCACAAAACCACAAGAATTTACTGCAGAATTTTACCTTGAGTGCTTATGTAGTCAAGTTCCCCCCACGCCTTTCTCAAATTCTTAGAAAATAAACATCTAAAGACCTTGAAACTCCAAAACATGGATAGAATGTGCAAGTCTGATGACCACAAAGACAACAGGGATGAAGAACATGTAGATTAGAAGAGTGGCAAGTAAGGACTATTTTCTATTAAAAAAAACAGGATGGGCAGTCAGACACTGCTTCAGGCAACACATTTTCAATTTATCTCCTCATGGAAACCCAAAATAATACATCTGATTTTCCTCAGACAAACCCATCTAACAAAGCAACAGCATCAACTCACGTTCAAAGTCAGAGTCTTCATCTTCATCCTCCTCGCCGTTGGACTCCGTCTGCATGGGCTCCCCATCAAACACCACTCCTTTCCCCGGTTTACCGCTAATGTCGGCTCCATCCTGATTTCTGGAGTCCCGCATACGGGTGAAGTACTGTACAGCAAAATCAACGAGGTCTGTTGGCCTTTGTCGCAGCACCTCCACGGTGTAGCCCTGTAGCAGTTCTGTCAACCCCACCGGTATCTGAATACTCATGGCTGTGTTTGGCTTGTTGGTAGCTCCTAGATATCTAAAACAAAATGAAACAAAAAGTCAGGAAAATTGGATTTATTTGATTTTATGCTGCCTATATAATGATTTCTTGGCATCAATTTGTGGACAATTTATTAAACCATTTTCAGGTTTTAAACTTTGACAAAAGTTATAACTTTTTCTTACACCACTGTTTGCGAAAGTACACAATATGTCAATGACATAGGCTTAAGTTGAAAAAATTATGCCCTGAACAAAGGTGGTATATAAAAGACAAAATCAAAAACATTTCAAACTTGTCAAAATGGCCTGAGAATCCATAGTCACTGGGAGGCCAGTAACCAGAAGAAACCAATCTGTTCATATGCTTCTTTTTCTGGTTTCAGAAAAGCTCTAATTTGTTCCTTACAGATATTTTCTGCACACCAAATGTAAACAATGTGTTTGAAGAAACCACACTGCAGGTAATGTCTGCTAAAACCGATATAAAACTTAGGAATGGCTATTAAGAAGGAACATTTCTTTGAAGAGAATGTATTTATTTTTATATTTAGAAAAAGTTCATTTCTTTTCTAAACGATGTCTGCAGCCACATTAAAGTTTGGCGACTGTCATGCTACAGCTGTTTTTCTTATCACCTCAATGCTAGTCGAACTGGATTTTCCAAAGAAACTAGTAGACCTGAAAACAGAAGAGGTGGTACAATCTGTCATCAAAGCCATTGCTCAATTCATGATGCAAAACTTTAAAACAGTCTCCACTGTTTTTGTACCAACTCAACTTCACTGTGGTAATATGGTTGTTTTTGGCTGTTCTTTTTTTAATATTGTTCATTTGTAACCAGAAGTATCTTTTTTTTTTTTAAATTACCATCTTACTTTGTGGTGTACTGGTAACCACAATGAGGCTTGTTGGAAAACACTAGATAAAATTGCTTCTTCTTTCCATTTACATTAATAGAGAATAATAGTGACAATTTTCATGTGTCACAACTGGCACGTGGTGTGCTCTATGACAGCCTGATTGTTGATTGAAACAGATGTGACTTGTAATTTCAACACAATGCATGCCTGTTAAGGCTCACTAGCATGATAAAACAAAAAAGGATGCAGGCGGGCAAAAGTTTGACAGCCAAAAGGAGAAAGCATCGCGCAGCCTTTTGAATGCAACAGAGTTTACCAGCCTTGTGTGACACTGCTACAACTAAGTGGCGACTTTATCTTAAAGCTGAGCTGAGGAACACAGAGTCCTCACAGCTGCCGGCGGCAGATAATGAGTTTGCTTAGGGATGGACACAAATTCACTAGAACTGGTTGGGTTTTTACCAATACGAGTGCTTTACATCGTCTGAAACTGAGCTGTCAACTTGGGTGGGTGGTCGGCTCAAATCAGCTAGCACATCTAGCTAAGCTAATACTACTGGCAAACAGCCGGTTGAGAGCTAAAGAAACAACTTAACCAAACTTGCTGGTAAGCGTTGGTTAAAACGTGAGGCCTGTATAAAGTGCAATGAAGCCAAGACTGAAAGACTGAAGTGCTGTTTCGACTTAAAGCTCACCAGGGCCAACCTGTCATGCTAGCTAGAGAGACGAACCCCCTTTAGCTTACGTTATAGTATGGCGCACTGGCTGTGGGTGCTAAGCCACCAGAACAGCGGCAGGCAGGATAAACGTTGCCATGCTAGCGCTGCAATTTGTTTGGACAGGTCATGTAAGCCGTTTAACAAGCCACTTTCACGACCCCAGCTATGTATGAGTCACTTACGTTCACAATTGTGTCTCCCCGGCTAAACAAGCCAGTCACCTCCTCCTCAGTCTTCCTTGTTCTCTCTCTTTATTTCGCCTCTTCTTTTTGAGCCAGTCCCTTTATCAGTATTCCTTCATAGAGAAAAAAAACAGAACACTCTCCGAACGTAAAAACGGCCAATTTCCGTTAGCGCCACCTAACTACGCTATTCTTTGAAGGGGCTAATCTCTGCTGCCAGCCAGGTGTACAAGGATGCTAGCCAAGTTCAGAGGAAGCAAAAATATTATACTTGTCTTCACCGCTGCAGCCCGACGTTTACGCACGGTGAGGGTGGGACTTAGTGTGGAAGTGAGGCTAGCTGGCGGGCTAAGTGGCTGACCTGCTAACTAGCAACCGCTAGTTTTCCTTTGGCAACTCCGATCTCAGCAAGACACGAGTCAGCTGCTACGGCCAGGTGACAGAAAAACCTGCTGCGAGCTCACCGTTCACACCGTAGCGCCACACCTCTATTATTAAAAGCTGTCCGAAACACTGAAGAAAAAAACTCTAAACTTTTACGGTAAGTTAATTTGTAAGAGGCTACTAACATGGGGAAAAAAACCTGCTAAATTGACAGAAAGCAGGTCTGCTCCCCCTGACGAGGTAATCCTGAGCTCTTCACGCACGGATGAACCGCTGGTTTCAGAAAGCGTGAGAAGGCGGGGCTTCTCAGACTGACAGAACCGCAGAACCAATAAAAATTAACAATGATAGCATGACAGCCAATTGCATACAACTATGGAAGAAAGGGTGGGATTGAAGGCAGAACTATATTTGTACACTCCAAAAAAGGCCGGACCCACAAAGGTGGCCTTGAGAGCCTGACAGAAATGTTAAATCATATTTATAATTTAAGAACTGTAAAAGTAGACAAAGTAAAATCTATCTACGAGAAGTTAATTAGTTCATTAAGATTCCCATAAAATAATCTAGACTTAATTAAACTGAAATAACCCCAGGCCCTAATGTAACTGATCTCTAAATAAAAAACTAAATTAATATGGCAGAACATTTTCCACCATTTTAAAATAAGTTAGATGCGTTTTTCAGGTTGTTTATATTTGACCAAATGTAAAAAGTGAAAAATGTCAGCTAAGGTTGCAGGATATGGAATTTTACAACAGCATGCATTTTGTTTCGACAACAATACAAAAATATTACTAATATATTAACTTCATGGCCATAGGACTACAGATTACAAACACTATTTCATTAACTTTTATTTCAGAAATAAATAAATTAATTCAAGTAAAGACTTGGGCGACTGAATACATATACGCATCATGTATCCATCAACGTGAGAGGCAGGGTAAATCCTGGATAGTCCATCTCAAACCAACACAGAGACACACAGGACAAAATAAAAATTAAAAAAAACATGTGTCCCAAGAACAATTTAGAAATTTTGAGATACCAATTAACCACAGTTTTTGGACTGTGGGGAAGAAGCCAGAGTATCTGGACAGAACCAGTGAATGCACAGGGAGAACATGCAAAGTCAGCACAGAAATACCCCTGGATGGGATTTGAGTCCAGGACCTTTTTCTGCAAGGGAACCGTGCTCCATATTTTTCAGTGTTTTGTTTGAATTTTTTCCAAGTGTAACATTACATTTTTCTCATTCACTTTGTTGTAATGATATGTCATATGACATAGCTTTAGTTGCAGGACTACTGATGACTCCTATTTTCCTGCTCACCGTTCTTACCTTAGCTTTCTCCGATTAGTTAGTAAAGTCTTCTGTTAGAGTTTGTAGACAGAAAGAGGTCAAAATGCACTCAGGTCTCCAAGGTTCAGTTTAAAGATATTGCAAACTCTCCAGTGAAGTTTGCAGTAACCCACTCACTCCAGTCAATAATGCATTCGCTGCTCTTCCATCTCTATCTCTCACCTTCTATCTGTCACTGAGGTAAAACTGTTGCCATGGTCACAAAGAACCCTTATTTAATTCCTTGAGCTGGTTTCTGATTGGTTTATCAATTTGTTTTTAACTAACATTGGAAAACAAGAACTTCAGACTCCCCCTGCTGGGAAAATCAACTTAACAAAGTACAACACACCATGAAAAATGACACTTATTGTAGAAATCTATGTTTATTTAATGGTGTTTAAAATACACTGCATCATCAGTGTAACGTTGCTCATTCTAAGATAAGATGATTATTTCCTGGACTGTTGAAATCAATTGGTGTGACATAAAAAATGAGCTCTGCACTCCTCCTGGGAATGCATTTTTCTGCATGTTGATTTTCTTGTGGACCTACAGGAGCAGGAGTTAGAGGCAGTGCATCCGTCATGTATAGTGAAAGATCAAAATCAACAAGAGAGTGAATTCAGGTCAAGGCTTTCCTCGAAGTGTTTCTCCTTTGAGAATCACAGCTAATGTGGTCCCAGCCAATTCCAAAACTGACTCAAAGAGAGCTGCAAGGCCTACATATTCAGAGTGAGAGGGAGGTGGAAAGAAATATGGGACAGAAAGCAAAAAAAAAAAAAACAACAAAAAAAAAAAACAACATAAAAAAGAGTAACAACAGTATCATCAAGCACTGATATTGCAATATAGCCAGATATGTTTAATGATGTTAGATTTAAGCAACGGCAATATCGATAGAGGATGCATAAACAAATCTCTGAATAGATCCCACGTTCATTCATGTATCGCATGTATGAATTTAACAAGCAGCACATTCATACAAATAGGCCGACGATTATTATTACTACAAAGCAATGCTGCCATCTACTGGTAAATATATATACGACAAATGAAGAACAGCTGCTGTGTATCCGAATACCAGACAGTTTTTGGGCACACTCATGTCTCAATAAACTAAAGTATCAATGAAAAGTTCAATTTAGAAAGTAAAGCTTTTTCATAATATTGATTCAATACACAGTGTGATGTATTTCAAACACTTATTTTTGTTCATTTAGATGATTATGGTTTGCAGCTATTGAAACCTCAAAATTACTGTTCTAGAAGATTAAAATATTACATAAGCCTGAATAT
>CAEGAD010066807.1:0-10015 GCA_903067055.1 Poeciliopsis paucimaculata | reverse complement strand
ATCTTTGGCATGCATTATTACATCATTTCCATTAAATCAGTGTAAAAAGGTCTTCAAACAATATTATCGTTTATCGCAATAATTTTTGAGACAATTTATCGCTCAGCAAAATTTGGTATCGTGACAGGCCTAATTACACTATATCCATTGTGACCAGATCTGGTCACACCGCGAAAATCAGATCTAACCGAGTAATTTTGGTTAATTATGTTACAAATATCTTAGTACACTTGAAATAACTAAACTAACTTCGAAGTAACGTTTCAGCAAAATACAGGATCTTGTTTTAGCAAATAATTCCTTAATACTGATGAAAAAGGTCTGGCAGATTATTCCAATAAGACATTTTTCCCAAATTACAAGTAAAATAATCTGTAAGTTTTAAAATCAAAATTAAGGAATTACTGACATAAAACAAGTCCTATATCTTACTGAAAAGTTACATGTAAATTTGTTTTGGCTTTATTGAAGCGCACAGAGATATTTGCACTAGAAACTAGAGAAGAAACCGGTCAGATTTTGTGTTTTTGCAGTGAAGCAGCTGTTTACACCAGGATCCTTGAACATCTTTTTAACGCCTCTGACTGATTCCAGGTGGCTGAGATGTACTCCAAAGTGTGCAAACCTGGCAAGAAGAAGAGAGCGATGCCGGGTTCTCCCCCGGCGAACCTCGGCTTCCGGACCTTGGGTCGAGGCGACCGGGACCGAGACGGTGGATTCAGCGTTGTGGTCAAACCGCAGACATGGGCCCCTCAAGAGGGCAAAGCGGTTGGGGGCTCCTTGGACGACCACTGCTACGAGTCCATCGGCACGGAGGAGTGCGACCCGGCGTACGACAACATGGAAGGCGGGGGCGCCTGGAAGCGCGAGCGGCCCCCGAACACGTGTGCCACGCTGCGGCCGAGGAGAAAGAAAGCCCAGCAGCCCCTGCAGCAGCAGCACCCTCCGCCGCCGCCGCCCACGCAGCAGACGCCCAAGTTGCAACACCTTCCTGCCAAAGCCCTGCTGCTGCCGGGGGAGAACCTGTACGAGAGCATCGGCGACCTGAAGCAGGGCTCCGCCACCTCCAGCACCACCACCATCTTCACCTTCAACGACGGCATGGAGATGTACGTTACAGGGCTCTGAGGCAGCGGCTGCACTGTGACCCCCCTCTGAGCTGACACTGCTGGGTCCCATCATGCTCACCACACATACTGTTTACATTAAAGTCATGACATCAGGCCTTTCATAGGCGCCACGCTGCAAAAACACCACATATTACCAAGTACTTTGCTCCAGTTTCTAGTCCAAATATCTTAGTACACTTGAAATTAGGCAAAACAAACTTAAAAGTAACTTTTCAGCAGGATATAGCAGCTTGTTTAATGGCAATAATTATTTTAAGATGCCCTGACCTTATTGACCTAAAACAAGCTCCTACATCTTTCTGAAAAGTTACTTGTAAGTTAGTTTTTTTCCTCACTTTAAGTGTAGTAAAATATCTGCTACACTAGAAACAAGATCAAAAAAATGTTGAGTGTTTTTGCAGTGCAGAGGAACTTGGGTGATAATGTTGATCTGTTATGACCTGGGCTGAATACAAAGTCCTGTCTGCAAACCTTAAAGGAATCCAAAGGTAGTGAATAATAAATGAGCACAAGAACATTGCAGAGTGATCTGTAGGTAAACGGTAGCACTTCAGTTTTACTGATACATCTGTGCAAAGCACAAAGAAGTCAAAAGCCTAAATTCTTCCTCAATTCTAGCGGGTAAAAATAGTCCCATGTTCGGTCCAAGCTGGATCTCTAATTGGGGAAATATTTTAGTAGCACTTAGTCTGTGGTGAACAGGCCCTCCCTGTATATTTGACCAGGATAGAAATCAAATTAAATATTAATCAAAACACTTGAAAGCTCAGGGACCAAGAAGAAAAACTAATTATTAAGAGTATTATAATGAAAAATTGCACATTTTTGCATTCCTCCTAAAAGCTTCGACAAATTGAGACCATTTTCACTTTAACAGAAAAAAAAGAAAGCCAATCGGATTCTTCCCTCCATGAAGTTTCACTGGACATGGACTGAACACTGTCTCCACTGCTGTCTGTATATGAAGTGTTTTACTTTGTTGATCCTGTTCCTGCACTTTGCCTGCTACGAGTTGCATGCCTAAAAAAAAAAAAAGCAAAAACAAATAAATAAAAAAAACAAGCACTGTCATGTGGTTTCTCTATATGAATGTTTTTATTTTCTTTTGTAGTTGGTTGTTTACTGGGTTTTTTTAAATTAATTTTTTCTGTTTTTACTGTGTTGCTTTATTTCTCTGTGGAGCTCTAAGCCGGTTTGATGAAGGATGTGTTTGGCTTGGCGGTGTTTAGATGCTCTGCTGCGGCCCAAATGAATCCAGGAGAACGGTCTGCGTACCCCTCGCGCCCCCCACTTCAACACGCCCCTGTCCGCTCAGTCACATCTGTGGATCATCCCTGCCTTGTGGTCATATGAATCCGCTTGGGTTTCCATCAAAGTGCAGCGCGGAGAGCTACGACAGGAACTGACTTGTGTTAGCAAACGTCACGTCTCATCATCACTGCATTGATGAACGCTCTCTCTGTTATCAGTGTTAAAATGTATCGCAAAAAATAAACTGAAAGAGCATCAACCTTCCCCCTTACAAATCCATAAATTTACATCCAAAACCTGAACAATAACAGCGACTTCACTCAACCAAATATCCCCCAACAAACAATGTGATTATACTGTAATGTTGATGCAACGTGTATGTACATGACAAAAAGAGAAAGAATAATAAATATATCATCAGTGTCAAGAAATCTATCTTTTTCTATTATGTTTAGTTGTGTTTTTTGGAATGACTTATATTGTGACACAAAACTGCAAAACAGCTGCAATGTAAAAAATATTCTGTGTTACTCTCTGTTTGTTGTTTTATCGAAGCCATGAAGCTACGGTGTGTTCTTGGAAAAAGCCCTGCTAAGTTTTAAATGTGGCAGCTAATGTTGTGTGTTTGCTATTCAGACTACAGGGTCTTGTATTCGAAAAAGCGTGTAATTTAAGTGCTAAAGTGCAAAAGATTGTAATGTTTTATATCAAGATTACTATTCATGAAATGTCAAGTCAAGTTTATACTTTTGTAATAAAGTGGCACTTTAAAAAAACCAAGAAGTTTTATCTCATAGTCTCGCTTATTAAAAAGTGGAGGGAGAAACGAGCAGAAAGTTTTTCTGATCCTAAAAGCTGCCAGGAGATTTCTATTTTTAGATTTTTAAAAGGAGGAAAACTATTTGTAAACCTTTTTATTTCTATTTCGGGCATCATTTTAGATCAGGAGTTCTGAAGTGAGGTTTTGTTTAAAGGTTGTAAGCGTTTGGTGTCTTCTTATGATTGAAAATCAGATTTCAGATCAGATCACACCTGAGTTGAGCTTGACTTATTTGGATGTGGTTTGCCAAATGTTTGTGCCAATAACTAGACAAGAATTTTTTTCTTCCTCATTTTATGCACAAATACAAAAGTTAAGTTGCCCAAAAGTAAAATAGCTTATACCAGTAACTTCAATTCAATTCAAAAACTCAGATTGACATTTACGAGAATTAAATGTAGCTCAGAAAGGATCTGCTGTAGCAGTCTGTGTTACTGTTGATCGGAAGAAGTCTCTGCTGGAAGACACTTGTTTATTAGCCAGCTCACAAAGCGGATGCAGAGTGTCTAATTTTCTTGCTTTTAAGAAGAATCCTTCTTTGCACAATAATCTCCAGATGCACTTTTATTATTTTCACATGCACGGCAGCCATGTTGGATTTTGAAAAAGTTTTGTTTCATAATGTCCAATTTTTCCTGTTGGTATTTCGACTTTAGGGGATTCTCCTGACGCATTTCAGGTGAGAAAATTCAAAGACAACGCACCAAGCTAACATCTAAGAGTGACTAAAACCAAAACAGACTTCGACCATTTTCAAACTGTGGCTACATTTGCATTGGAGGATTATTTACAAATTATTTGAAATTAAGTCAGTCCTTTTCCTGTATGGAAAATGAGAAAATGAGAAATGAGAAAAAATGTCCATATTTGGGAATCATCAGGTTCATTGCAGATAACCTCCAGGATGGTTACTAAAGCACCATTTCGACAAATTGATATGGTGTTTTTTGAGATTGTCTGCTTTACCGTTGACTTCTCTGGGACCAGCTGGACAACTAATTTCCACCGTTTACATCTGATGACTTATCGCTCTTAGAGCAGTCAAATTTACAATAATTGACTGTTTCATTTGGATGTTTTGTGGCAGAAGGACCTGGATTCAATCCACCAGCGGTCAGAAGTTGTTTTAAAGTTGACCTACTTTCCTTCCTTCACCAGGTTAGGATAGCTCTATGGGCGGTACAAATGTGTTCATTAGATTTTTTAACAAAATGATTCTTAGTCAAATTTCAGTTTTGTCAGTTCTGCCCATTTTGGGCTCTTTTCAGAATGAGCTGTTTAGGGAGTTCCGCTTTGGTTGCTAGGCGATGCGTTGGGTTTGGCTGGGGTTGCTAGGTAACGATGTGGAATGTGCCTCAACAGTGAGGTGGTTTACGAAAGGCTCGTTTTCCA
The DNA here is from genome assembly GCA_903067055.1 of Poeciliopsis paucimaculata. Taxonomy (NCBI): domain Eukaryota; kingdom Metazoa; phylum Chordata; class Actinopteri; order Cyprinodontiformes; family Poeciliidae; genus Poeciliopsis; species Poeciliopsis paucimaculata. The sequence continues at coordinate 5,422 of CAEGAD010066807.1, read as the reverse complement.
GACACCAAAAACCATTGACTTATTGCCAAAAAGAAAACCTTAACATTGGAAGCTCAGTGTTTTCTGTTTGCATCATTATCAAGAACTCTTTGAAGTCTCTTGAATTAACAACTTTTAATTTCCCTTTGGGATCAATGAAGTATTTTTGAATGTGAATTTACAAAAACATCAACATGTCATGGAAGACAATTTATCAATCGTCTTTTTTGTAAATGTTTTATGTTTTTCTTTGTTTTAGAACCTAAAACCAGAAATAAAATGGTGATTCTTTAAAAATGGCCACAAATTTTGTATTGTAAACATTAATAAGTTGTATTTTGTCTGAACGAGTTTCATGCGGCTACTGTTTGGTTTTTAAGGGCTGCAGACAGGAGTAGGAGGTTGTAACTTTTTCATCAGCTGATTTATTCGTTTATATCATTTGCTTACAAAATAAAACAACTTTATTTTTAGTTGTTTAATTCCAATTAAATTACTTTCCTGTCCAGAAATGTAATAAAAATAATAGGTCAAACCCAGATATGTGAATATTTCTTAATAGAAATTTGCATATTTTATCAAGTTCCTGCCAACAGCGATCATTATTTACAATAACTCTGAATAATCTGAATTGATATGAGTTACAACATTTAATTGCCAATAAAGTATTTTAAAATTTTAATTTTACATGACTTTATAACCTTTTAACAGAACCGCAGTTTAACAATCTTAAGCTTTTAATTTAAGCAAACATTTAATAAAAATCTGTTTAAAGCTCCTGAGAGTGTGTGTTTATATATATATGTGTGTGCGTGTATGTGTGTGTGTGTGTGTGAGTAGTGGGGTATGCGTCTGTGTTGCTGTGGACCGAGGAGGGTGGGGAGGAGGAAGGAGAAAAAAAAAAATAGGTCACCCCTTAAAACAAAAAGCTTGCAGTCAACATCGTAACCGTCTGCTGAATTTCCATTGGCTGGCCTGTCTCCATGGTAACAGGTTAACCTTGAGGCAGTAGTCACATGAGCGAGCGAGTCTTCTGCTGTCTTGGAGGATACAGAGCACGTCGTGTGACATCCCCGATCACGGTGCCAGCCAGTCACGGTGGGTTGGAGGGAAAAAAACACAAAACAAAAATAAAACAAAACACGGGGCGCAGCTCAGACTGGAGGTGTGAAGACGACACAACATTCACAGCTCCGGTGATGTGCGATAATCTCCCTGGGAGATGCGTGAATGAATGCATGAATGAATGCATGAATGAGAAGCTGAGACTGCCTTAAAGTGGGAGATTACCCGATAATAAGGAGCATCACGAGTGGTGGGTTTTATGGCGTGAACACAGCAGAGTGGAACAAACAGTGCTGGTCATAAAAGCCCCCAAAAACAACCTGAATGTTGTTATAGTCGAGCTTTTTAGTCTGAAAAGCACAAAACAGAGAATTGAGCACCTAAAATAACAAATTAAATATATTTCCAAATGTTTTATATGTAATTCGGGTGTGTAAGTGTGTCTTCTGTGTTTTTACAGAATGCATTAGTGGAAGGAGCAGGGAGAGCAGGAGATTTCTCCCTGAAAAGAGGGATTATTGTGAGCTGCACTGCCCCCTGCAGGCTACGCAGTGTGCTGCAGCAAGGCAGAGCAGGGCGGCCTGCGTGTGAACCCTGAGAGTCTGAGGAGGTTTAAATATTCAGCTGCCAGCCTGTGACCGTCCGTGACCTCAGATGGGAGCTTCTCAGTTCAAGCTCTGGTTTCTACTCATGTGTGTGCAGAGAAAACTGAACGCAGGGCCAGATTCCCCGCTCTCTCGCTCTACGGAAGAGGATTAGGACAAAAACAAAACAACATTGGATTTAATGTCAGAATTCTGAGTTTAATCTAAGAATTATGAGGGGGGGTTCTACAATTCCAACTTCAAATTTTGAATTTCTTTCTCTGGATTATGACTTTTTTTTTGTTAGAATTCTGACATTTTTGGAATTCCGAACAATGTCAAATTGTGGATTTTTTTCAGCTAAAAATCAAAATTCTTTAATCTAAGAATTCCGATTTTTTTCCCTTTGAATTCTGTCTTCGATCTAAGAATTCTCACCTTTTCTCAGAATTGTGACTTTTTTCTTAGAATTAAGAATTTTTTTTCTCTCAAAATTTTTACTTTTTTGGAATTCTGATTACGGTCAAAATTATGGAATTTTTTTGTCAGAATTCCTATTTTGATCTAAAAATTCCAACTGTTTTCTCAGAATTTTTTTTTTTTTTTGGTCTCAGAATTCTGACTTTTTTTTTCTTCTAATAATCAGAATTAAATTTTTCACCTTTACACAAATCTGGTCTTAAAACTCAAATCTACCAAATAAATGTATGACAGGCTGTCAGAGTGGATAAAATGCAGGTTTATAAATCCTATAACAAGAAATAAACAGTTTTGCAATTATTTTCATGTACTAACAACATAGTTTGTTTATTTGCGTCTTAGTTTAATCTCACATTTCCCTCTTTCTTCTCTTTATTTTCCAGCATCTTTGTGTCTCCAAATCTCTCAGTTTTGGCGCGTTGGTCACAACATTGTTTTATCAGGAGTTCAGCATCAAAAAGTTGGTGCAATATTGTACACTTCTTGCAACGACAATTCTGATGAGAATCTCCTGCAAATTAAAGAACTATTGCTATTTTCTCCACTCGTTTGCCCCATGAGAGCATCAATAAATATCAGTAAATTAAAAAATATGAGTAAATGCAGACACTGTGTGAAATTTAGTGATATAAAGCTCACTTTTTTAAGTAAGTGGCATCCTGAAAGAGTCTAACAGGAATGTTTTCAAGGACAATATTTGAGTTTGTGGTGCCATAAATACCGTCAAAAACATTCAAAAAAATAAGAAATAAAATAGTTTTTAAAAATTATTTCTATCATTATCACAATAGCACAACAAAATATTGTGACTAAATTCCAACTCCATGACACATTATTGAACCATTTAATTTGAATATGTTGCTGGAGATGAGAAAACATTCACATAAATGCTCTTTTTTCATTATTTAATCTTAGTGGAATGAGATGAAATCTTTAAGTCTCCAATAAATTTCACACAAAAGCCAAATATCCCAGAGTACACTGCAAAACCCCAAATGCTTACAAAGTAATTCTGGTTTAGTTTTACTGCAAATATTTTTTAGACATGTGAAATAAGACAAAACAAGTAACTTTTCATCAAGAAACATGAGCTTGTTTTAAGTCAATAAATCCCTAATATTGATGAAAAAGTTAAAGTTCCCTGGCAGATTATGTCACTTGTAGAAAGACATTTTACAAGTTAAATAATCAAAGTGCTTTTTCATCAATATTAAGGAATTATTTACTTTACACCAGCTCATATAAAAGCTTGTTGAAAAGTTATTTCCAAACTAGTTGTTTATTTCAAGTGTACTAAGATATTTGCACTGGAAATTCTCTGACCATAAATACTTAGTAAGTAGCTTTAGCAGCTAAGTGTTAATATTTTTGCATAGCTTTTTTTTAAAAATAATATAAATAACATGGAGGTGCAGCATTTCTTGGAAATGAAGACACTTATCATTATAACATGCTAAACGAAAAACAAAATGAACATTACAGTGATCTTATGTCTTTCCTGTTGACATATTTTCTTTTACATTAAACCTAAAAAATATATAAATCTGCACATTTCAAGCATGTTCAGTTTAATTAATTCATATCCTGGTTTAGATTATGAAATAAATGAGATTATTGCAATATTTAACCTTACAGGTGATGGCACCAATCTTTATAGAAATATCCAGCACATTTGTAGCTGTTTTATAATACAAGAAATGGTCTTTAGTGTATAAAATTAATATAAGAATATATTTGGTGTCTGTGCATTAACCAGAGTCACACTGACAGCTGCTCCTGGTTCTCTTCATCGCTCCAACCGACCGACCCGTCCGTCCCAAAGTATCGGTCCCCAAAGTCTCCTGAAAACACACAGCGGAGAAACAGCAAACAGAAAGGAAAAGGAGCAGCATTAAAAAGAAATTAAACTCAACACATGCGGAAGTTTTTCATACAATACCCAAAAATATAAAACATATAATCATGTTAATTTAAAACAGAAAACCAATCATTATTTCTACTGTTTCTATTTACTGTAATGTTTATTATTATTATGGTTACAGTAATGTTTTGTATTTTAGTTTTACCCCAGTTTTTATTTAGGAACACAGCAAAACAAGGCGTAAAAACAAAAATATGGGATTTTAATGCTTTAAAAGTTTTAACGTAATTTAACACGAGTTATTTTTTCCAAACATTTGTGTTTTTGATGGTTGAATATGAGTCACAATTTCTGCACTCTCTTTTTCCTGTGTTGCCAATAATCAGGCCTACATTTATTCAACATATTCTCATTAAAAATCTCTTTTTAATCAACAACATATTCCTAGTTAAAGCTGCTCTAAAATGTCATGATTTTAGTCCCTTAAAATAACAAAACTCAGATTTCCATATGGACGAGACCTCCATGACTCAGACTGAAACTTTATTTAAATCTCATAAAAAGCAGCAACTTTGTTAACAAACGTCACATTTGATATCTTAGCAACGTTTTATTTTATCCTTTTTTATCATGCAGTTCTTCTAAAGGATATTTAGTTTTATTAATTATAGCGTTTGAGGTTGCTAATGGTAACTGATGTGAATAAAATGTTATTGTCATTTTCAGATAGAGTTAAGGTAAACAATACTTTATATTTAGATCTTGAACATACATTATGTGTTTGTTTCTTTATGTTTTAGTTACAGGATCTGAGGTGGGCAAAGTACTCAAACAAATTAGACAAATAAGAGTAAAAAGTACTTGGTAAAAGATCTAATCAAGAACTGACTGATCAAATTATCAATTAATATTAAAAAGTTATTTCTTCAGATGAACCAAAATATGCATATTTACATTAAAATTTTGGTATTTTAAGGACTAAAAGGACAATAATTAATAAAAGTAACAATAAATTACAAAATTAGATGAAAGAAAATGTTTCCAAATCAGTTTCTTTCAATAGAAAAACTTCAGCAAAAACTGCAGGTCTGTGTTTCTGGTTAAAACATGTTTGTTTTTCATTCTGTGAGTAAAAATCCAGAGATTTTACTCAAATAAGAATAACAATACTTCATAATGGAATTACTCAAATAAAAGTACATCTTTTCAAATAAAAAGTTACTGATGTAGTTGAGTAATATTACCGTATTTTCCGGACTATAAGTCGCACCAGCCATAAAATGCATAATAAAGCAGGAAAAGACATATATAAGTCGCACCGGAGTATAAGTCGCATTTTTGGGGGAAATTTATTTGATAAAATCCAACACCAAGAACAGACATGTCATCTTGAAAGGCAATAAAAATAGAATAGAGGCAACAACAGGCTGAATAATTGTACGCTATGCTAACG
>CAEGAD010066806.1:0-81571 GCA_903067055.1 Poeciliopsis paucimaculata | reverse complement strand
TCCATCCATCCATCCATCCATCCATCCATCCATCCATCATCCATCCATCCATCATCCATCCATCATCCATCCATCCAACCATCCATCCATCCATCCATCCATCCATCCATTCAACCACTCAACGATCCATCCATCCATCCATCCATCCATCCATCCATCCATCCATCCATCCATCCATCCATCCATCCATCCCATTCTAACTCTGTGATCTTTATCCAGACTTGTTGTCCAGAGATCCCGTTGACCTCATTCCATCTGAGTTCTGGAGGTCACAGGTCACATGACCTGGAAGAAAAAACCCAGGAGGCTTTTGGGATCGCTCTCCGGTGAGACCCACCTTCTAGTTTCTGCTATCTCATGAGTAACTGATGGCCCTGACTGTGTTTCCTGCTGCTGTGCCGTAGCATGGGCTGGCTATCAACCTGAAGGGAGGTCAAAAGGCTGATGAACTGATCTGAGTGGGAGCGCATTCATCAGGTGTCCTGTATGCTCTGGGAACCCGCGCCCAGCACTAATCAGGTGGGTAACCGAGCTAATTCAGCCTGTCAGAATAAACTGCCGTCTGTTCTGGAGGCGTTTGAACACACAGGCGTCCTTGGACTGAAGTCGTCTGCTGATTACAGAGACGTGCTCCACTGATGTGAATAACAAGTCATTCTGGGTTTTGACGGGTGTGATAAGCTAATGTTTTAGCCGTTTGCTACTTTCCATCATCTTAGATTGTTTTGGTTCCAATCTAAACTTTGTCCAGAAGGAGAAACGTGACGTAAAACTTCTGCTGAAGCAAATAGAAGCTCAGATACTTTAACTTAACAGCTTTCAATTTGAATTCAATCATTTTTATTGATTTATTTATGTAACAGAGGTAACGTTTACTTAGTGGTGCCATTCGTCTATCCAGTGTCTGAACTAACCTGTTATTAAAAGGCCTTAAAGTAATGGAAGAATGTCCTATAATACTTTTTATGTACTTTATATTAATACAGTTTGTTCAGCAGGTCTCATGTGTTCAGTAGGTTTGCATGTGTTGGTCTCTCAGTCTAAAACATGACTGTTAGCTTATATGTTTTCACAGTGTTACGTATTTTAATCGCATCAATTATAAAAGCAGAACTTCCATAAAACAGGGTTTCCAGAACTCTGACTTCTTTAAAAACAAGCTCACTTTCTACAGATCCGAGTTCGAAGCCACATAATGGAGCCTTCCAAGTTAAGTAAATATAATCCAGTTTAGAGAACAAACAGGATTTATGAAGTGTAGCTGGAACTGGGTCGCTCCTTCTAGGAAACAAGTTTTCCCATTTTCAGTTGATGTGCCACACAGGATTTTGCGGCAGATTAAAGTCGGTGGAACCCGAATGTGAAGCCGTGAATATCGCTGCCCACTCTCTTTAAAGCAAGTCGCAGGAAGGAAATAAAAACATTTTCTTTCAGGTGTCTGCTGCATGGATTTATTAGCCTGTCCGTCTTCCTGTTTGTACTCAAATCCTTTGAGCAAGTTTGCGTGCCTGCACACATATATATATATATATATATGTGTATATATATATATATATATGTTTTGACAATTTAATACTCGCAGCGGCGCTTCATCCCTCAGAAATATTTAAATCTGAGCCGACTGTCTCTGCAGAGCGCTGCGTTGGACTGATAGGACTAAGTCAGGAGATACCAGCTTCCTGTCAGAAGCTGCTGCTCCCTCCGACCTCAGACTCACAGATTACTCAGAACCAAAAACGCTTTTCCTCACACAAATCAGGCGACTTTCTCTTCCAGGCTGCGCTCTGGAAACCCTTCAGGCCGCATTAATAATGTGTGTAATAATGAAATAAAACTGAACGCTTCTTGTGCTTTGCTTGTTTGGAACACGGGGAGTTTAACTGGATCCATTTATTGTTCATTAATCTCACATTTTAAATCAAGTTAATCTATTAATTGAATCTGGTTTTGATTCCTAATCAGTGTGAACACAAATACGTTTATTTAATGGTGTTTTCAGATCCCTGAGGATAAAACGAAGAGCTTTGTGTTTATCAGATCATTTAGAAAGTTTTCTATTATAAACAAACAGTTTATTCACTGATCTGAAAATTAAACACAAAGACGCTTATTGAAAGTTATTGAAAGTTTAAATTGGGCTTTTGTCATTCTCAGTAGCAGTTCTTGCATATTTTTGGCTCTTTCATTTTATCATATAACTTCTCAAAAACACCAAGAATGAAAATATACTAACGTGATGTTTTGTTTAAAGAATCATTTATTTTTGACCATACTGTATTTTATGTTCAGTCAAGCAACAGAAACGACACAATAAACAAGAAACATTTAGTAATTACACTGAGAAAATGCAGGAAGTGATGGAAAGTTTCAGTCCAGGCTGGAATTAATCAGAATTCATTTTCTAAAAGAAATTTAAATGAACTCAGTGTTTCAGCTGTTTTGCAGTTTTCTGAACGTTTGTTCCAGGTTTTTGGTGCCTGCAGCTGAATGCTGTTTCTCCTCGTTTGGTTCTGGTTCTGATGCAGAGCAGAACCAGAACCAGAACAGGTCTGGAAGGTTTATCCAACAGCAGTAGGGATGTATAACTAACAGAAACATTTTAAAGTTTTTCTCTGAGCTGCTGCAGGAATCAGAGAAACGCTGGATGAGTTTCTCTGATGCTGAGACTTTAGTCCTCTGAAATGGTCTGCAGCCAGAACGGCCCACTGTCAGAGGTCAGAGGTCAGCCTGATCTCTAGCTTCCAGCTGGAATAACTGAAGCTGACTCTAGATCTAAAACTCTAGATCTATAATTCTAGATTGTTCTTCTTTAGGTCCAAAGATAATAACTTGTGTTTGTTTCTGTTCAGCTGGAGAAGTTTTGGCTCCTCGACACATTTACCTGTTCTGGGTTCAGAGCCACCTGGTGGCGCCGTAACGTACAGCTGAGCATCATCTGCATAGTCAACAGATGTTATTTATACTTGGAGCTAACGGGAGAAAATATAAAAAGTTAAAAATGAAGGGTATCATTAGGATATTTTTGTTCAGTTTGATGTTAAAAGTTCACATTTGTTTCTGATAGGCACAAAAAAAGATTCCCAAGCTTAGGATTATGTTTAAATTAGATCAATTCTCCAACAAACCAGTAGGAGAATTACAGCGCCGCCCCCTGGCCATGCCTCCCTGGGCTAGAGCTACACCGCCCAGCTGAAACCAATGCTGCTCAGACTGATTTATTTAGCTATTTATGGGAAGGATTTCATTTTAATGTCTTTTTATTTTCCGTAGAACCAAAAACATCTTGACAGGCTTTTGGAATCTGGACTCGGATCTTGAGGAAAGATTTTCAGAGAAAAGCTCGGCATGTTTCAGCCGTGGTCCAGCCAGTTCTGCCGAAATGAACGAAACACCTCGGCGCTTTATCTGATAAGAAGAGGCCACTTCACTTCTATTACTGGATTGTGCAGCAAATCTTCGTTTAATCAGATTAGAGGATTTAGCTCCTTGTGGTCCGAGACACATTTCTGTCTCGTTGGGCAAAAGTCCATCAAGCTTTACTGTTTGTTTGCTCAGAAGTTTACATACATTCGTGTTTATGATCAGATTCATTCTTTTACCGCCGTGGGAATTTTCTTTTTTAAAAACTAAAATTTGGTGAATCTTTGAATTTATAGCAGATTTTTTCCCTTTTGCCATTTGTTAAATTACACTGTAAAAAAATAGTTTTGGTTCATTCGTTTGTTTTTAAAAGTCACATTTTGACTGTTATTCAAACATTTATGTCACAGTTCCAAACAAAATATTTAGTTCACAAACCTTATAAACTAAAGTGCTAAGCAAAACAAACAAAAGTTTACAAGCTAATTATTTAGCTAGAAAATTAAACATTTAATTTCCAAACTAAATATTTAGCTTCTTTCACTCCTGCACTAATGTTTCGATTTAACAGTTTCTTCATCTGTTTTAATGAACATCACGATTCTTTGCACAAAAAATAACAGTTTTATGAGGCAACACTACCACAAACATATTTTGTAAGATAGAAGGTGTAATTTCTTTTTTTCCAGCTGAAATCAGTTTATTTAATTAGGAACTAATGGATGAAATAATCATGAATTAACTCTCCCATCAGTTGTTCATGTGAAACAGTAAAAACTGTTAAAACAGAAAAGTTGACGTGCGACCCAATTAAAAGAAAGTTTAGGAAAAACTACTGAAGGATGAGAAAGGTGAATTTAAGTAAATATTTTTGATTTTGTTTGGTTTCTTTTGGAGTAAAAATTCATAATTAAAAAATTAAGCAAACTTTCACACAAGATAATTAGAAGTTGCAATATTTCTGCTTAAACTGTGGCATCAGTAATCTTATCTGACTGAGCTCTTATAATCGTGACAGTTGTGCGCCCATTGATTCAATAATAATAAAACTGTAATAAAACTCCTAATGACCCTCTATAATAAGAACCAACCACCAGGTGAGCTGCGGCTGCATGATGGCGTTCAGACGACGTCTGAAAACACGCAGCTCTCTGAGGAAACTCATTTAATTTGGGCTCCACTGTGTTCATCTACATTGTTCATCTTTATGGGATTATCCATCATTCATAAGCCCACCCGTTTGATTGCTGCAATACGTCTCTGAAAACGCAGTCATGAAGAAAAATGTTTTATTGGAAATGAAATTAGATTTTGTGCCACGTCGTTTATTATCTGGTGGAAACGTCCAGCAGGTCGAATGAATTGTCCTACTTAACATCATGGCTGAAAACAGGAAGGCTGAGATTCTCTCAGAGGGTTCATGTTTCTATTTCAGTAATGTCAAGTTCTGATGTAAAATTAATTTTAATAAAATTCTGTCATCAAACCAGAGATATAATCACTGCTAGCTAAAACGTTAGCTGCGCTACCTTTAAAGCACTAGTCATAAACATTAGCTCTGCTAATGCTACAGAATGATGCTAGCACTGGATTTAGCAGAAGCTAATGCTAAACTGTTACAAAACCACAGTATCTATCTTAAGCAAATGATAAACTGCATGACCAATGGGACAACTAGCCAAAGCTAATGCTAAAACTGTACGTAGCGGAAGCTAATGATAATGTGCTACAAAAGCAAACTATCTCGCGGTCGCTAATGCTAACGTGCTAACTTCAACTCAGATCATTTCTAACCTCAAGCACCAGTTTGTTTTATTTTGTTCTTGTTTGAAATGAAATTATTGGAGGAAAAAAAGAAAATGTAAGGAGAGGAAATGGAACTACTGCATTCCTTCAAAATAAGAGCATAAATTATAAATGTCAACTTGAAAAATTCTTTAGTCAAAAATCTAATTTTATTTGACTGAACGTTTAAGAAACGGCAAATTTATCCAGAAAATGTAATTTTAGGGGAAGCTAAATGTTTTAGAAGTTAGCTAAAGCACTAAACAAAAACGAGCTCCACTTTTAGCAGAAGTTTGTCCACTAATGCTAATTAATGAAGACAATGAAATCTGGATCACAGTTCTGTGAAAGTCAAAGGTGTTAAAACCGTCATCAGGTTTAAATTTAATGTGTTTAAGACGGAGCAGCAGGTGCAATTAATTAGACATTACTGTTGATCTAATTTCCGCCTGGAGCAAAGTCACTTAGTTCCCTTCCTGAACCCAGTTTCCCAGTATGAACTGGTTGGTTTCACCAGTCGAAGGCTTCATTCAGACAGAAATGAACAGAACAGACGAGGGATAAATGCATGAAGAAATATTTTTATCTGCTGGACACAATGAAGCAGAACAGATTCATTTATTTCTAATGGATTATTAATAACCTGCAACCTGGTATTTTTGTGTTTGTGTGTGTGAAGCTGCCATCACCTGATTCTGTTTGGACATGAACTCTGCGCATACAGACAGCAGCAGAAAGCGACTGAGCATCATCTATATTGCATGCAGAGCCTCAATGCTGCAGCGGAAAACGTATCTATGACCTGCAGACAGTGGGCAGCACAAACACCATCAGACAGAGAGGCACAGAATGGAAACCAGAGTTAAAGCAGCGCTGCAGCATCAGCTCAGCGTGTCGGTGTCAGTATTGACCCGGGCACAAATTGCAAATGTGTTTTCAGTAAATCAACACCTCATCCCCTGGCATAAATATACAAGCATTCAATTTCATAGTTCATTAGTGTTCGTTCTGTCAGCTGGTGGAAAGCATCAAATCCTGAACATTTTTAATTTGGTAACAACTTATTTGATTCAGACGAGACGGATCCTGATTCTGTTGGATCGTATTGATTTTATTCCATGTAGCAACGACATAAAATGAGTGTCAGGCTGATTAAACCAGACAAAAAGCTAAGATACAGTTTTAAACCTGATCAATACAGTTGATTGATGAATTATTGACTTTTCCATGGAGGTAAAACCTGAACTAACAGGTGAAGATAAGGAGATTTATTCTCCTTTAAAATATAAACAATGTGTTTTTAAACCCTCAGAGGCATTTGCTAATGTGCCAACAGTGCTAGCTTTTCCTTTAGCACTTTAGCTAACTTTAACATCACTTAGCATAAACCGTACAGGTTGGTGTCAGTGACAAATTTGACCTTGTTGGGGGCGATGTGCTATTTTACTACACATTTATGTCATTAACACATAATGGGTGTCATCATGGTTGAGCTTAGCGAGCTAGCATAGTTAGCTGTAGCAGAACTAAAGTTTATGATTAGCACATCAGGGTTAGCACTGCTAACTTTTTAGCTAGCCGTGCTAACCACAGCCTGAACATTAATTTGATAATTTAAGGAATTTCAGGATCTATTTCTAATTTTTTTATATTTCAATTAGATTAGAATCAGAAAGAGAAGAAAAAGTTTTAACCTTTTTTTCTCCAGGTTTGGATTTCTGGGTTTTTCTTTGGTTTTAACCGAGAAACTGAAACATAAACTAACGGAAATCCAGCAGAAAAAAATCAAATGTATGTACTGTGGGATAAAATACATTAAATATATGCATATGCATTAAAAGGAATCTAAATCTTTCATCCTTTGTGGATTTTGACAGAATAATAAATTCTTCCTCTTGAGATAATAACATTTCTCTCTTTAGCTGAACTGCAAGGAAAAAGTCAAAATTCAAACTTTGGTTGATTTACATGAATGAAAAGTGAAGAGCAGTAAATCACCCAGATTATTATAATCTGTTCATACTTTCTGCTCAGACGGTAAAAACACATCCTGGTTTCTCTGAGTCAAACGTTGCGACGTCACGAGTCGCGTTTCATCGCCTGCATGACCTCACGTCTTGACCAGTGGCTCCCCGCGCGTCAAACTGGGACACGGTCTGGGAGTTCAGGAAATATTTTAGGATTAAAGGCGGCGTTTGTAAAGGTGGAACTGCGTGGAAGGTAAATATTTTCTAAATGTTTGAAAATGATTACTGTATTGGCTCGGGTCGGCGCTGCAGGACTTCATGCATATCTTTATTTCAGGAACTGGAGCAGAATGATTTCCTTCCTACAGATGGTGAGACGTTGACGTTTCGCCCAGGAAACAAACATGTTCATTAAAATAGCATATTTATATAATTATTTGATATTTAATTAGTATTTTTCAACTAAATATGATGAGAAATGTTGGGTTTACGGTTTGTTGACAGACGTTTCTATGACTGTCATGTTGCATATCTCAAAGACAGATTTTATTTCCAATGTTTCAGAAATAAATACGTTTTATTATTGCGGCATCGTGAGGCAGCAGATGATGGGAACAGAATCTCCACCGTGTTTAAGAAGTTTTTATTCTGATTTCTGGTCCAATGGAGGGAAATCAGACACCAAGAAGCTGAAAACCCTCCAAGCTGAAGCTGCGTGGCGTTAGCTTGGAGAACAATGAAAGCAGGGATGTTAATCGGGTCAAATGATTGGACGTGACAGGTTCAGCCTGGCTGTAGGTCATGGAGACGAAGAAAAGGAATAATCCTGCTTCCAGAAAAGCCCTGGTCATCATCAGACGCAGCTGGAGATTCATTTCCTTCAGCTGGTCGCCGTTTCGTCGATACCACGGCGTTCTGCGGCCTTCGTAGAAAAGTAGATCACAGGAAGAGAAAATTTCCTCCAAAAATCCCAGAAATACTGAGATTAATTTGACAAATATTCAAGGAAAACCTGCAAAATTATCTGATGTCAAATACAGCTCAATCTTGGGGTTAATTTCACATATTTTCCAGAACAAAATGGGAAATTAATCATGTTGTAATTTTGTGAGAAGAAATTCCCAATTTCCAGAAAGGAAAACATTTTCAATATTCAGCCTGAGATATTTCCTCCCAAAAATATCTGTGACATAAGTTTTCAAGAAAACAAAACAAACTTAAATTAAAGTCAAATGTTTCTAACAAAAAAAGCCAAAAATCCTCAAAGTTTCCAGTGACAAATTTATTACATGTTGATTTCAGACAATTTCCATTTTTTTTCTGTAGAATTTGTGAAATTAATATAAAACTTTATTTTTTCTTTGCAAATTTACAACTTTTCAACATCAGATAATTTATTAGTTTTTTCTTAAAATTTAGTGAAATTAATCTAAAAATTTTAGTTTTTAGTCAAAAATTGACTGAATCTACTACAGGTTGTTTACAAAGCTTTAGATGTTTAATAAGTTACTTTATTTGATTTAACGTCTCTAGAACCAAACGGCGATTTTTTAAAATGCACATTTGTTAAAATAAAATCTGTTCAAACCAAATTTTAACAGTTGTTTTACTGGTTCTGCACCAGCAGGGGGCGGTACAGTCAGTGGATCAGGATTGTAGCACGGCTAAAGCAGAGCTAAGCTAAATATTCTCCTACTGTGATATACTTTAATTTAATCTGAAATAGTCTAATAGAAAATTCTGATATTTGTGTTTAAAGGCTTAAATATTCAGCAAAGTGGTTAAAAAAGTTGCTTCTATTGTTAAGCAGCTTCTTAATGACCATTTGCTAATTTTGCTTGAACATTTTTGTTGCTAATTGCAATTACATTTTGTTTTTACTGATTATTTATACTGAACGTCTATTTGAGGAAAACTTTCATCCAGTGATCTCAGAAACTCTTGGGTTTGTTTCAGAAACACCAACATTCATCAACAAGCTGTGAAATGACTGATTCTCTGAGCTTGTTAACACTTTTGGTTTTTCAGAAAAGCACCCAGATCAAATCCGACACGTTTATTTAAAGTCGTTTTAAACGCCGTTGTTCACATGTTTCTAATTACTTTGGTGCTTCAAACATCAAATAATCATGAAAATAATTTAAGAAAATCACACAAACAACATGAAGTTAAACCCGTTTTGTCCACATCGGTTCTGGTTTCGCTGCTGATTTGCATTAAATTCACAAAATATTTATTTCCTTCCAAATTCTCCCTTTAAATGGATCACCGCTCCTTTAAATACATTGATAATTCTCTGATTATAGACTGATAATGTTACAATATCTTTGTGGATGTATTTCAACTGAAGAAAACTTTTTCTCCTTTGTAACATCAAAATAAACCGTATATAGAAACGTTTTGAGCTCCAAAACTTCATCCTGGGATAAAAGCCTGATAAACATAAAGGATGTGAAACGTTTCAGCTTCACATGTTTATTTCATCAACTACAAACCGACATCATGCATCACTTCCAAGGAGCTGAATTTTCTTCCAGGGCGTCTCTAACGTTGCTAGAGTTGAGTGCTGGAGGTCACCACCACCCACCACCACCCACCCAGCCACTTCCTGTGAATCTGAATAGTGCGTCCTTGTCTCAGAGCTGCATGCATAATCACTTCTGTCACCGTTATTCCCCAGAAAACGTGACGCAGGTCGAGAACTGAGTGCCAAACCAGCCCAGGATGCAAAGCTGCAACATTTACTCAGTCAGGAAGCCTGTTTTCTAAAGTGGCCTATATCAAGCATCACTGTTAGTTTATTCTGAGGACGTCCCAGTAAACATACAGAAAACTTTTACTCATTCACATCCAATCTTGTTCTTTATCTCTGGAAAATAAATGTGTGTATCTGCAGGTGAAGCAGAACAATAGAAGTAAAACCGGAGAAACCAGAGGTTTTTATTTATCTTACTTCAGTTTCACATCTGATGACCATTGCAGCTGATTTCGAGTTATTTATGATTCTGATGTTGCTGATGCTTCCTGTCGCTCTGAGCTGATCGTTCTAAACATGCCGCATCGTTTCCTAAACCTGTAGAGACGATGAGTCTCAGTGGGCCGGGTTCTGGAGGAGGAACGTCCTGGGAAACGGTCCTGGAGCGTTCCCGGAACCAGCTGCAGGGACTTAAAGTCTCTTTTTCTCCTGGAAAAGCTTCAGAATCTCCCAGGATGATCTGGAGAGTAACAGGCTGCAAGATGTCTGGGTTTCACACGGCAGAAGTGGACAGAAATGGGTGCAAATGTGGAGAAATGAGTCCATTTTGGACAGGAGGCGCATGAATCCTGTCCTCATTATCATTGTTGGACATCTAATATGAAACTTATTGACAATCCAACAGCGACTGGAGTCGCTGTTATTATCCACAGAAATCGTTACTCCAAACAATGTCTCCTCGTCTCCCTTTCCTGGAGGAACATTGCTGCTTTTTGTCTCAGAGCGTCACATTAAAGCCGCATTGAGACCAAAATTATAACCTGCAGCTCGAAGCTGCAACAAAAGCAGAAAACAGCAGAGAAACAGGAGGGAACAAAACTCAGACACAAGCAGATCCCTGGGAGACTTTAAGTCATTTAATTCCTCCTTAAATAACTTACAAATATCATCATATCAGCCTTTAAATCCTATATTGCAGAAATCATTTAGCTGGCGCTCAAGTCAAAAAATGTAATTTAATTTCCTTTATTTGATCAGAACAACTAACTTTAGTCAACTTTACAGTTCAACATCACGGCAGCATAAAGATGCAGGAATTATTACATTTCATCCTTTATGTGAAGACAGGGGTGTCCAACGGGCGGCGCGGGGGCCATTTGTGGTCCTTCTTACTGAGTTTCTGTGGCCCCCAGCAGCAGTGTGAGGATGATTCATTTTATGATAGTGGAAAACTTTAGGTTTTTATGCCCAGCAGAGCCAGATGGATCCAGAGGTTTTACTGACGTTACTGAACCAAAACCAGCTTTAATCTTCTGAATTCGGCTAAAAGGAGCATTTTTAAAGGACGCGACTCTAAATTATGTTTTTATAGAATAAACTTTTTATATTGAGCCCAAAAAAATGTTAAAACAAGATGTCTTTCTTTTAATATAGAAAACTTGAAATTCATTTTTATATTTAGGATCTACAATTAATAACTTCTACAAAAAACTAAAACTTTGCTACTTTATTTGCTTGATTTTACTTCTGAATCAATGATTTTGGCCCAAAAAGCATGAAAACAAGAAATAACTATAAAACCAGGCTGCATCTGCAGACATAATGAATGATTTTCTTTCACTGATGCTTTTTTAAAGTTTCTCAGTTTTTCTGGTCCGAGCGTTTCCAGCTCTCAGAGCGTCGATGTGTTTCTGCAGGTGACTGGCTGAATATCGCTGCTCTCCATCTTCCTGTGAGGCCGTCCAAGGGCAGAAACATCCCCACCCCCACCCAGCATGGAGAACACCAAGGTCCAGTCGGAGGGCGGCCTGAATGTCACCCTGACCATCCGCCTCCTCATGCACGGAAAAGTAAGAGAAACCCGGATGTGGCGGCTGCAGATCATATCTGGATTTTAGCTCATATTTACAGATTTAAGTTCTGTTGGTGCCACAACACAGAATCATTTTGAAAACATGTAGCACACTTATCTTCCCTTAAATTCATAAAATATAAAGCGATTATTAACTTTTAGCAGTTCGACGTCTTTGTTGAAGATTTATCAACTGATAAAATTTCTGAACATAGATGTTAGTTTAAATGCTCTTATTTTGAAGTGAGTGAATTACAGAGAAGTTCTGTTTCCTGTCAAGTTCTCAATAACTTTATTTAAAACAAGAAACATAAGTTTTCAAAATAAAATATGGACACTGGAGAACAAAATACGAAAGTATAATATGCATTTAGGGGCTGCACAGTGGCACAGTTGGTAGCACTGTTGCCTTGCAGCAAGAAGGTCCTGGGTTCAATTCCCAGCCCAGGGTCTTTCTGCACAAAGTTTGCATGTTCTCCTTGTGCATGCTGGGTTCTCTCCAGGTTGTCCAGGTTCCTCCCACAGTCCAAAAACATGACTGTCAGGTCAATTGGTCTTTCCAAATTCTCCCTATGTGTGAGTGTGTATAAATATACTTAATTAGGTCAAATTGAAACCGCTGCTCAAGGGTCATAGTCTTTCATGGTAGGCAGCATTTTAGCGTTAGCTTCTGCTAAATTCCATGTTAGCCTAGCGCTTTAGCATTAGCTTCCACTATGACTGTTGGTGCATTGCTTTAGTGTTAGGAGGAATAATATTTATGCTTCGTGCCTAAATATTAGGCACAAATAACTAAACTGCTGACGGTTTAGTTAGCAGAACCACCAGTGGTAAATACTGATTAAATAAACTCTATAAAGATGTTTTTGTTTTGTTTTTCTTGCAGGAAGTGGGGAGTATAATCGGTAAGGTGCGTACTCTTGTTTATGCATAAAAAATAAAATTTCTTAAACATTAATTGATACTGTAATATTTTGTATTGTGTTTATTTTTAACAGAAAGGAGAAACTGTGAAGAAAATGCGTGAAGAGGTGAGATCCTGGAGTAAGAATCAACATTTATTGATTCAAACATTAGAAATCAAATTAAAGATGCAAGAAAACTCAAGCAAACCAAACGTGTTAGCAGAACTAGAACAACGTATGTAATGGTACCAGATATTTACTTACATACATAAAACTGAAACAGGTTCTATGCTTTACCTTTTCTGCTTTTATATTTTATAATTACTGACAGAATATGACTGGCTACCTGAGAAGCTTTGAATATGGAGCCCATTAATGGCCAATATTCAAGCTAAATATAAAAAAATGTACTATGTGCCGTTTCTTTCAGAGCGGAGCAAGAATCAACATTTCAGAGGGAAACTGTCCAGAGAGGATCGTCACCATCACTGGACCTACAGACACCATTTTCAAGGCTTTCGCTATGATTGCCTATAAATTTGAGGAGGTACAAATTTTCTACACCAAGTCCAGTCCTCAAGTACCATCTCTGTTGAAACACACCTGGACCAAATAAACGTCTCATGACCAGCCTATTGCAGAGCTGATTGGACGCTGGTGAGCGAATTCAGACATTTTGGAGCAGAGACGCATCTAAAGGTTGCAGGATGGACGGTAGCCCCTGAGGACTGGACTTGGAGACCCCAGTTCTACACTGTCGGTGTAAAACTCTTGCAGATCCTTCAGTCAGGAGTTTGTTAGGATATTGTCAGTATATTTCAGTAGAGGGTAACTGGATTCTTCTCTTGCTTCTTGAAGACCTTCCAGTCAAAATGGTGGAATGTAGTGGCCTAGCCAAAGTACAACCTACTGTAGGAAACTCGGCCAGTTTCTGTAGAAAGACTGGACCATCTTCTTGTAGGCGCTTGTTGGATCCATTTGCTGTGCAAACCAGTAATTCAGAGATTTCCTTTGGATACTAAAAATTGTTAAGATCTTTGTGCGTCTCCTCTTGATTACTGGCAAAATGGCGACGGTTTTGCAGTTGAGTGGTGATATTGTCGTCCTTTCCTGGGTTAAAAGGAGGATGCTCTGCTTCTATAATATTCTTGTGACCGACTCTGTGGTAGCCATAATATTTACCAGTGATTCCTCACTTACTAGTCTCCACTGTCCAGACTGAAGGGTCTGTCTTCCATGGTAGATCTGGACATTTTTGTCTTTTTCAATGAACCTGGAAACTGGTTTAATGTCGGAGGAAGGAAGAAGTGTGGAATGTTACTGGTGCATTTGGACAACACCGTCTTAAAGTCCCTCGTTGGTGGATTGACCTGTCAGGTTCTCTTGTAGTAACTTGTTCTAAGCCTCGAAAAGCCTCTGGTTTGGTTGATGGTCTTTAATTGTACATTGGAATTGGATTGTTAACATTTTCTCACCATCCTGCACCATACCTGGTCCTTCATCCCAAAAAAGGATCAAGGAAGGACAAAAGAAGGACGTTAGGAAACATCCCAAGAAGGACGTTAGGAAACATCCCAATAGGGACGTTAGGAAACATCCCAATAGGGACGTAAGGAAACATCCCAATAGGGACGTTAGGAAACATCCCAATAGGGACGTTAGGAAACATCCCAATAGGGACGTTAGGAAACATCCCAAGAAGGACGNCAAGAAGGACGTTAGGAAACATCCCAAGAAGGACGTTAGGAAACATCCCAATAGGGACGTTAGGAAACATCCCAATACGGACGTTAGGAAACATCCCAAGAAGGACGTTAGGAAACATCCCAATAGGGACGTTAGGAAACATCCCAAGAAGGACGTTAGGAAACATCCCAAGAAGGACGTTAGGAAACATCCCAATAGGGACGTTAGGAAACATCCCAATAGGGACGTTAGGAAACATCCCAAGGATGTTAGGAAACATCCCAATAGGGACGTTAGGGAACATCCTCAGGTCTTTTTGGTCCGTTGTTTCTCAGGTGAAGTACAGATTCTTAATCATCCTGGACTCCAAGTCCTGAAGCAGAAGGAAACTTCCCATCTTGTCCTGTTTTGTGATTGGTTGGGTTTGTTACCATAGTGACCATTTTAATGAGGCCATGCCAAGCATTCAGTCTCCCAAAGATAACAGAAGTCATTGTCTTTTCCTGGTTGAGAATCTGGACCGGTCCATTTCAAATGATTTAGATTTTTTAAATTTTGACTTCAATATCCGACTCAGAAACGTTTTGCTTGTTTTTAATTAAACACATAAAACCAATTCCTGGCACTTGTGATAATTTTATTACAGCTCAGATATCAGAAGATATCAGGAGTTTAATTAGTTGCCTTCCTGCTTTCTTTTCCACTGATCTTATCCAACACTGAGCAACGCGACTGTGGACACAAAGTTGTGCGTCGTTAATTATTTCTGTGAAGTTTTCAAACTAAACATGTGGCTCCAAATGCCACTGTCCCCCTAAAGCACAGAAACATTAAAGTTATTCTCTAATATTCTGCACATTTTTCTGTCGATTTGCTTTGTATGAATAGTTTCTGCTAATGCAATTAAACATCATGAACGTTTGAGGCCACATTATCCCTGCAGTGAATTATGATCTGTTTGTTTCAGGACATAATCAATTCGATGAGTAACAGCCCAGCCACCAGCAAGCCACCCGTCACCCTGAGGCTGGTTGTGCCAGCCAGTCAGTGCGGCTCTCTCATCGGGAAGGGAGGCTCCAAAATCAAAGAGATGAGAGAGGTGAGCCACCTGAACTCCACCTGATCCATCACTCAACCACAAACAAGAAACTTCTGCAATTAATTGTTAAAGTGGTGGACAACATGTCCAGTTCATTTCAACTCCAGACAAGCCAAAGAGTGAAGGGCTAAAAGCTAGCTGCGCTACCTGCTCTGCTAATGCGCTTTATTAGCATGGTAATTAGAGGAAGCTGATGCTAAACGGCGTGAGGGAGGAAAACTTCATTCAACTGAACGTTTACTAAACAGCCCGTTAAATTATTGCTTTTTAAATGTATCTGGACCAGGAGTACTTTCTATTTTGTCTTTAAAGTAACCGAACACAGACAACAAATCTCCTGCAGCTCCAGTATTTTAGTTTGCAGTGACATTAATAAACTGGAGAGTCAAAGCAGAAAAACTCTGATATTTTACTGTAAAATCAGCTGCAGGTATTTATTTACTTATTGGATACTGCATCACCCAATAAAAAGGATCAGTATTATTCTTGTGCACTTATTTTTAAAAAATGTATTTTTATGTCTCGTAGAAATGACAAACAGACTCAGGAATTAGCTGGAACTGAAAAGGATTAAACAAAAAGCTCAGCATGTTGGGTTTGCTGGAGGTTTTCTACATAATCACTAAGAATTCAGGAGAAATGTTTTAAAAATCACAATAATTTAGCTGTGACACAACCAGAGGAAAGGTTCACACCAAACATGGAAACAAGGGAAACTTGTCCAAATCAGTTCAAGGCAACAAACCCTCCACACTATTCAGCTTTCCTCTCAGTCAAAGCTGATCCATTGTCTGCAATGTGGATTTCTAATTATTATCATTTGTGATTTCTGATAATTGGAGGCAGCAAGGACACATTTAAAACTGTTTTAAATTAGGAATCTGTACATTGAAGGGAGGCTGTTAGTCCTGCAGTCATAAACGCCATAAAAATCTTAAAGTCTGATTAAACTGATGCAAAGAGTCAAAATGGGCTCATAGTGGAGGGGAAAACGCTAATTTAATGACTTTGTTACTATTTTAAGAAAAATTTCAGACCTTTTCTTTTTCCAAAACAGCAACAAGCAACAAATCTTTTACGGTGGCGTTAAAGCGCCAGTCGCTCTGCAGCGACTGTTTCCATGACAAATGTGTGCGAAACTTTGTTGATGTTCTGCTAATGAAGAAAACTAAGAAAGAAAACTGAAAGATGTAAACACCAACATGAGATATATTCGGTAGCAGTTAATCAGAGGAGGCGGCTAATTCTGGAGCTGCAGCGTCAAACTCCTTTCATTTGGGACAAAATAAATGTGTTCCCACTGGATACAAACAGACATTTCATTGCAGTTTTGCAAAATACATCAATGTATGTGTACAGCCAAGAAAACCACCATATCCTAGCATAAAAAAACATTTTGTAAAAATCTGAGTTTGGTCCAAGTTTGTGCACCAAGCTGGTTGTTATCCATCTTCTGTGATTTTATAGCCAATCGTTTTATAGCCGACTGCACGTCAACCAACGTGTACGGCTGAAAATTCAACTGCAGTAGCCACTCTTCTACCCAAAGAGGGCAGCACGGAGCCAGTTTTAGGCAAATGTTACAGAATTTTAAAAAGTTAAAGAATATCACAATTTGCACAGAAACATGAAGATAGATCTTTTAAGGAACCATTTCTACAGCTCATCTGTAAAACACAAGGTGATTGGGGGTTCAGTTACGCTACATAATATCATACTGTGGCTGAAGACAGCAGAGGACGATGTGTCGGCCATCTTGTCGTCACGGAGGAGGTCCAGCTGGTCATCCTGAGACGTGTCAACAGTTTCTGAGACACGGACAAAACAGAAGCTTGAGGCAAAGTCATGTTTGGCATTTATCGACAGAACCGTCATGCCCAAGTAACAATGATGGAGCCTCTAGTTAAGAAATGATGCAAGAGTGATGAAGAAAAAAACAACGAAGCGTCCCTTTAAGACGGCGAAGCGACAGCCAGGGGACAAGCAGACAATAACATTTACTGTCAACTATATTTACTCAAACTCAAGTGTCTACAAGCTTATGCTGCCCTCAGGTTAATGTCAGCAGATGGGACCTGAGAACTGCTGTACGGGAGGAAATTGGTGCCAAGCAGCATGTCCTGAAGGCAGGACGTTGTTATCCCAGATGGACATGTCTCAGCTGGGGCAGATACTAAAGACGAGGCCAGTCGAAACATCTTAATTAGTCCAATTAGCCGAGAAGCCGTAAAACAAATATCCACCCTGCACCTGGAGGCGCCGCATGACTCCTCCCAGCAGGAGTCGGTCACAGAGTCGCCCTGCAAACACTCGACCCGTCTTCTTCTCCAGTCCACAGGGGCCCAGGTCCAGGTGGCGGGGGACATGCTGCCCAACTCCACCGAACGCGCCGTGACAATCTCTGGAACCCCAGAAGCCATCATCCAGTGTGTCAAACAGATCTGTGTGGTCATGCTGGAGGTAAAGTCACTGAACGTTTCGCTAACAACTTACAGTCACATTAAAAACATCACAGCCACACACACACACACACGCACACACACACCATCCGCTGGTCGAAACATGAGATAAATGATCTGGTTTTTAACCATCCTCACTGCTCAAATGCTGCAGCTGCACTGATTAAATATGTTACCTATATGCTAACTATATTAGCGCAATTACAAGATGTTATGGGTGTCGCTTGTTAAGTTACACACTTTAAAAACTTTAGATTCAAGCTAAATATTTAGCTGAGTAAATATAAAGCTTATAAAATATTTAGCAAAGTTATTTACCTCACTAACAAAATATTTAACTTTCTAAATATTTAGTTAATAAGCTAAATAATTTACTTTTAAGGCTAGAAAGCTAAATATTTAGCCTGCCATCTAAATGTTTATATTCAAATTACCATAGTTTAAAGCTAAATAGCTTAGCTAACATTTAGCTAGCCAGCTACATATTTAGTTTGAGGCTAGTTTTTAAAGTGTGTAACTTGACAAAATAGACAAATTAGAGTAAAATATTTTACTTGCCAAATAAATATTTACATTTAATTTGAAACTTTTTAAAGAAAAAACTGATATTAAATAAAAAATGAACCCCATTTCTTCCTGTTGAGATAAACTAAATAACTCAGTTGTTTTAGTTTTTGACTGTAGCTTTAATAAACACCACACGTTGGTCTACAGACAATATTTTACATATTAAAATTATACGACTGCAACAAACTCACAGCTACGCTTCATTTCATCCTCAATGTAAACAAACGATGCAAAGCCAACCTGGGGAGTTTTCCCTAAGACAGATGAACATATTTCCTCTACATTTATTAAAATAAAATAAACTGATAATCAGAATAACTCCATCTTCTCCGTTTCTTCCAGTCCCCACCAAAAGGTGCCACCATCCCGTACCGCCCAAAGCCTGCCTCCACCCCAGTCATTTTTTCAGGTGGCCAGGTGAGTGCTGAGCTAGCATTAGCTGAGCTAGCATTAGCTGAGCTAGCGTTAGCTGAGTTAGCATTAGCTGAGTTAGCATTAGCTGAGCAAGCGTTAGCTGAGCTAGAGTTAGCTGAGTTAGTGTTAGCTGAGCTAGCGTTAGCTGAGTTAGTGTTAGCTGAGCTAGCATTAGCTGAGCTAGCGTTAGCTGAGTTAGCATTAGCTGAGCTAGCGTTAGCTGAGCTAGAGTTAGCTGAGTTAGCGTTAGCTGAGCTAGCATTAGCTGAGTTAGCATTAGCTGAGTTAGCATTAGTTGAGCTAGCGTTAGCTGAGCTAGAGTTAGCTGAGTTAGCGTTAGCTGAGCTAGCATTAGCTGAGCTAGCGTTAGCTGAGTTAGCGTTAGCTGAGTTAGCATTAGCTGAGCTAGCGTTAGCTGAGCTAGCGTTAGCTGAGTTAGCATTAGCTGAGCTAGCGTTAGCGCATTAATTTGTCCCTACAGCAGAACCTGAGCGTTTTATTGCAGCATCAGCTGCTGTCAGCAGGTTTCCTGCTTCCTCCTGCAGATCGTTTTCTCTCCGTAAGGAAAGATGTTTGTTTTCTTTACGCTGCTGGGAAACAGGAAATATTACAGTGTCTGAAAAAAGGTCAAAGGTTTTCACTTCACAGCCCAAAATGAAGTTCTGTAAAGGTTTAGATGCAGATTTATGGGAAGAAGTGAGAAATAGATGGAGGAGCTTATTAATGTTTTCTGCTGGTCATGTTTGACTTTCCTGTTTTTTAAGATTTCTTGCTTAACCCCAAAATGTACCTTTTTTATTTTTCTTCATTATTTCTGGGAAAAAAGTATTTAAAAAAAGAGTACAAGCTAGAAATTTAAAAAAAATTAAGTTTCTAATTAGCTTTGCTCATTATTTGTAAGATTCTTTAAATATAAAGTTATATTAGAATAATATTGAAAAGTTTATATTAGTAACTCGATTCACAACATAAAAACTCAAACATACACAGATTAATTAACAGATTTAAGCTTTTATTTCTGCTAATTATGATAGTTTTCTGTTTAGTTATGAAAACATTTGAGATTAAAATATTTCCTCCAGCCAGTGAAAAAACAATATGTCAAACAGAAAAGTGGTTTAACTGAAAAGTAGATTTAATGCCTATACTTTGGTATTTTGTTGATTAAATTATGATTTAATTTAGTTAGATTTGTTTTTATGGAGCTTAATATTAATCTAATGTGGTTCTTATTATTTTTACTCATTTGATAAAATATCAACCAGTGGCGTTTTATCTGACATTTTATCTTAATTTAACGGGTTTTCTCTGCAGTCATGTCCCCAAACTCTATCAGTAAATCATTTTTGAATATTTCCCGGCAATAGTTTGTTTCTAACTTTATACATAAACTGTGCAGTTTGAAACTCCACCAAATCTGGGAGTTTCAGGAAATAAGAATCTATAAATACATTTTTAGTTTTACAATAAAAATCGACCTCAACGAATCGAATGGCTCTTTTTTGTAAACTGCATAATGGTTGAAGTTTTGTAAGTGTTTCCTCAAACTTCCACACAGTAACTTAGATAAAGCAAAATAAGTAGAGAACATGAAGGAGTTTAGAAATGTTCTAGCATTAGAGAGAAATGCAATATTATTTTAGATTGAATATATTTAATGTGAGGTTTCCAACAAATCTTGTGAATCAAAACTCACAGAAACCGAATTTCAGTCACATCATCAATTATTATTTGTAAATCTTTATGCATTTTACAATTCCTGAATAACAAACTGAGTTTTATCAAAAATTAGTGATAATTTCTTAATATCAAACCACTTTTTCAGTTAACATAACTCTAAATTCATTTCTATCAAAAGCTGCTGTAATTTTTCACCTGTTTTGTCTGCAAATAAAACTAAATTAAGTGTTTTGTAAATCTGACATATATCACACGTTTACTATGCGATGTCCATTTCAAGATATAAAAATACATTTTAAAAACTAAAGCTGCATTTTTTGCTGTTTTTTTAACTTGTTCCCGGTGACCCCAGCTGCCCTCGCGCCGCTCCAGCCACCGAATCACCTTATCTCAGCGTTTGTCATCCGTGATTATCTACGCCAAGTGTGAGGCTTATCAGCCAGGAAAACAGGCAGCAGCTGCAAAGGTTGCTGGGAAATCGGCCACTTTAGTGTGACATCACTCTGTTTTGATTCTGCCTTTAAAGCCGAGGCTGTGGCTTGTCAGCCGGGCATCTCTCATCAGAGGTTGGTCAGGTTTTGCTGGAGGAGTCGGATCTCATCTCATGTTAATACATGGCAGCTCTTATCGCTGCTGATTTAAGTCCAACTTCATTAACTCGTAATGAGAAATTTGAAATGTATCCCGAGCTAAGCAGGTGGAAACAGCTTTAAATACAATAAACTGAAAAAAAACAAACAAGTGCAACAAGATGCACTTGCAAATGACACACTGCAGCCGTAGGACATCAGGGAAAACGGCAGATAATCCTCCAGACCACTAGAGGGCGTCTGGAGCCATTAAAAAAGTTAGCATTTAACTCCTAATGGTGCTATTTTTTAAGTAATTATGCCACAGAGTTTGAGCATTTGGTTAAGTAATGCCAGGAAGGATTAGGGCTTAAACTCCGCCCTGACCTTTGACCTTCAGGTTTCTGTGGATGTTTTCTGAACATTTTCAGCAGGTTTGAGGTCGGAGCATTCCCAGATGGTTAATATCTTTTTAAAGCCAGAACCAATTCATTGTCCCAAAGTGTTTATTGTTTAGTTTTGTTTCAACCCCCCAGCATGATGCTGCCACCACCATGTTTGACAGGTGGAAAACTGTTTTCAGATCTCATGTCTTCTTGTATTTTGGCCAAACGGCTAAAATCTTGCATCATGATTTGTTTTTCTCCATGTGGGCAGCTGCAGCTCGACTTCGGGTTTCCCTCCTGACCAGCAGCCTGTCCACCCACGGTCACATTAAACTGGTTCTGGCTGGATACTGGTTCCCTGGTTGTTCCCAAACATTTTAACCTGTTTCTTTCCGTCTGAGGGGGGTGGTTTGGGTCAGATGGTTAAATCTTGAACACAGTTGGATCTCCCAGCAAGGGAATGATCCCAAATAAACACCCAACCTGCAACCTGGTTTCAGATTGAAAAGCTTCTGGCCCGATTCCATTTGATTAAAAGCCAAGTTTCTGCCAGGAAACCAACAGATTTAAATGAATATTTCCAAACCTGCAAAGAGGGAGCAGATATCAGCCTAAACCAATTCTGGTTACAAAACCGTAAAATTAAGATGTCTGTACTGGTCACTTGTGTAAACAACGGAAAAGAAAAACTCTGAATGGTGTCTATTTGCTGCTCTCTCTTCTCAGGCCTACACAATTCAGGGACAGTACGCCATCCCACACCCAGACGTAAGTTCTGTTTCCTTTCCTCTAATCCAGTTCATATCCTGCATTTGGTTACACCTGAACTAGACATTTACACACCGTAGAAGAGCAGATGATTCTTTCTATTGTCGCTGCGATTAAAAACTTCCTCAGTTTTTGGCTCAGATATTAGATTATTAGTTTGATCACTGCTGGAATAGTGAGACATTTGGAGACCAAAACCTTTTGTTGGTCTCTATAAAACACGGACCGTGTTGTTTTTGAGCCATCTGGAACCAACTCTTTGCTGAGGGACATAATCCACGTTATCCGCTTCATTATTTCCTCATAATGTCGTGTCCTTGTGACGACATCGAATGCATGAAGTGCACCAGTTCCTCCTGCAGCAGAACGGCACAACATGATGCTGCCGCCCACATACGAAGCTCCTGTGCTTTCCTAATGGTTATTACATTTCCAAACTTCATCTCATCAGATACAATGATATGAAATGAAGTTTGTTCCCACAGGAAATTTAGCTCTGTAGTTTCTTGACTTCTTCCTCTGCGAGCGGCGTTTCAGAGTGGATAATATTGTTTAACGAGCTTCAGCAAGGAACTCACAAGTAAATTAAACTTATAGGAGCTTAGAAAGCCATCAATAGGTTTTGAAAGCAATAAACATCAGTCTGAAATAAGTTTAATAAAAACAGGGAAAAATAGTGATGTGTCTTTGTGCAGAGAAAGAAAATACCTGGTTTCTTCTGTTCAGACACGGCAGAAGATGAAATCAGATCTTCTGATCTAATTTAAGGAATTTGATTAAAAAGTCTCGACATGAATTCTTTTTTGAATGAACAAAAATCTGTCTGGGTTTCTGCAGGCGTCCATTCAAATTTAAGACTTTTTAAGAGAATTAAGAGTGAAATTTAAGACCTGTATCACCATGAGGATTTTATGCAGTAGTGCCAAACTTTTTAGCACAGACTGTACGGAGCATCGTACGGTTTGGCGAGAGGTGAACCAGTGGCAAAGACGACCAAACCAACCGGCAAACTTACCGATGATTGGTGCAAAAAAAGCTAGCTGCATAGCTAGTAAGGGTTTAATTGCAGCTAATTAGCAGTAGCCTCATCCGCCTCGAGTGACAGAACCCCATGGACAGAAAAGTCCTGAAGATCTACATAGTCCTGCCTCCAGAAAGTCCAACACTGTGATTAACGTATTTAAGTCCAACTTACATGTTTTCTGATGAATTTAAGACATTTTAAGGCCTTAGTTTTAGATGCATGAACTGAAGGTATTTTAAGGTGTGCAGACATCCTGAGTGTCAGTAAATGTCTAAGCTGTTCGTAGACACAGAGGCTCTTTTCTGGACTTTAGGCCTCCTGAAGTCGCTCTGGTTTCCGGTGAGCCGGCGGCTCAGCAGTTGGTAAAACCTGGTCGATACCTTGAAACGGTCCTGGTACGGATCATAAAGACGGCAGCGCAGCGCTGATGCCGACGCCTCCGCAGCCGTTAATAATCTGCCTTCATCTGTCCTTGTCGTTAGAGCATCTCAACAGCTCCCTTGTGTCAGATCCACTAATTCAAAGCCGAAGGGTGATTGATGCCAGAGGAGCTGGCGGCTGACGGTGCAATCACTCAAGTGCAGACTTGACCACCTCGTCCCACCCTCGTTAAAAACTCCCTTTAAAAGGAGAGGATGATCTAAAGCAACCTGGGATCGTGTTCAGAGCGCAGCAGCGCCTGACCAGCGTCAGGCTGCAGGAAATTCATGAGCAAATTTAAATGACTAAAACATATTTGAGAATCACAAGAAGGCAGGAAAACGACTCACATTATCTGGTAATTTGCATCTTCTATCAGAAAACCATCGTCTCTTTGTGTCTCTTGCTTTTCGTCCTCCACCTCCCCGTCTCATGTCTTCCTTCTCCTCACCCCTTCTTCACTCTGGTTTATGTTTTCTTCATTTCTTGGTGTGACCTGTGTAACAGTAACCTCTTAGTTTTACTTTCCCTCCTAACCCTTCAGCAGTTGACCAAGCTCCACCAGTTGGCTATGCAGCAAACCCCCTTTACCCCTCTCGGACAGACCACCCCTGCTTTCCCTGGTACGTACCCACAAGGTACCCCTGTAGACGTTTTCTCCTCTTTGCATCCAGAGAAATATGTTTCTTCTCTTCCCCTACCTCGCACCTTATCTCTCTCTTTTGGCACAGCATGACTTTGCCTGTCGTTTCTTTCCTCCTTTGATTTTCTTTAACTCATATATTTATTTTCTTGTCTGATATTACTCCAGTAAAAAGGGAATAAAGGAAAACACAAGCCGCTCTTATCATTTATTCAGTTATCGCAGGTCGCAGAGTCTACCAGCAGATTTTCAACAAAGATTCTTCTAACGTGAAAATCAACAGATTAATGCAGCATCTTTATCTAAAACATCACAACTTAAGACCAAACCCTTTTATTTAAATGTTGCAAATTCAGGAGGAAAATGGATAAACCAACCAATTAGATCCACTAATTCACTGACAGTTATTTTTTTGTTTAGCGCTTCTGCTAACTTTGAAAACGTTTAGCGCACTTAGCTTCAATTCTTACAGAAAAAGTAAAAATGATGAGACTGTTTTGAAAATGTTCAGATGAATAAAGTTCAACATGTTAAGTTTTATTAGTTTCTTCAAGTAATTAGACGTTTATATTGACGCTCTTATTTTGAAGTGAGTGTTTACGTAGTTCTGTTTCCTCAGTTTCTCTCTTGTTTTTTAAAGAAACTTTATTGAGCAAACGGCAATTATACAAAAATGAGGATGTATACAGAATAACACTTACATGAACAGATACATGCAATAATTTAGATTTGTTAAGTGTCTGGAAGCTTCCTGACACTTTAGCATAGCTTCTGCTACAAACCATGTTTGTGCACCACGCTAGCGCTAGCAGAGCTAATATTTACAATTATCTTTTAGTGTTAGCATAGCTAACTTTTTAATTAGCATACCCACCAAAATGGACCAGGAAATCTGGATTAGCATAGAAATGTTTAAGATAGAGTCAAAGAAAAGAGGAAATATACAAACACTGATACAGAAAATGAACTAAAATACATAAAAGAATGAATGAATATGGCAACATCTTCCTGACAATAATAACCACAGAGAAATGAAGTGAATATGGAAAAACCTTTTGGACATAAATGACTAAACAGGAATGGATCAAAACCCACAAACTCAAGCAGCACTGATCCATGTTTGTTGCCAGAAACTCACTCTCTGTCAGACCGAAGTTCTCAATCCATTTAGGTTTCCTTCTAAAGTATAAATTTAAAGTTTATTAGGAATTTATGGGAGACGTTGATTAAATTAATTTTTTTCTATACTTATACAGGCCTGAAAAATACCAATTTATTCTTTTCTATACCAGGAAATAATCCTAAAACAAATCAGATATTTTCTTAAAATCAATTAATTATTAAAAAGTAAATCAAATTATTGTGTAAATCAGGAGCATTGGAAGGTCGAAGGTCATGAGACGTGTTCTCATGTAATTATAGATGTAAAGGTACAGTTTATTATTTTTCAAAGTGTTAATATTTGGTATCACCTTCACACTGGAGGAAGACTGGTACTGGTGAACGGCCACAACATGACTGGACCTCTGGAGTCTTGCGGTTTGAAGAGGATTGTTGTTGTGGATTCGGGTCGTAGCGTCGGGTTTACAGCTTGGTTTGAGTGTTGGCAGCATATCTGCTCCATTTTCCTCTAGATGCCATGAATCTATGTTAACAACCGTCACGTAAACGGAAAACGTTTTAAATCTTCATTCAACCTGATGAGAACTGAAATTTTTTGTAAAAGAGAATGAGTTCTGCTGCTTTTGCTAAAGTGTTAGCTAAATGACTAACAGGTGTTAGCACTTAGTGTTAAGCTAGGCTAACTATAAAATGATCTTAGCATGAGAATAAAGTCTAACAATGTTTAACTTTGCTCCATTATTACAGCGGAATAGTTAAAGTAAACTATTTAAAACATTGTGTTTTGAAGTGGGTTTATATTCTGATGTTTTACCCTTGTGTGCTAAGCTAGGCTAACCAGTAGCTACTTTTACATTCAGTGACTCACATTAAATATAAATATTTTTACACTCAGATGATTCAATTCCTTCACATTACTTCAAAATTTGGTCACAGCAATGTTCACATTAACATTGTATTGTTCTTTAACCGATATCTCACCCGGCTAACCATTAGCCAACTTTATTCGCTAAGCTAAAGTTAAATTATATCATTAAACATTCTTTAAAATATTAGAACTTCTGCTTTAATACATTTCTTTATATTTGGGTGTTTATTAAAATTTTGTGTATCTGTATGGGTCTGTGTTAGCATTGGGTTAGCATTAGCTCAGAGCTAAACTCAACACCTCCAGTGTGAGCACACAGAAATGTTGCTAGAAGCAAAAACAGATGCAGAGAGACCAAACATTTGCTTGTCCACTCGTCATGTTCTGATTGGCTTTCTTTGATGAAAATCTCTGGATTTTCATGGTTTTTAGGATCACTGAAGCAGTTAAATCGCCTGGTCTGCCTTTCATTGACGTCCCCCCGAGTGGCAGTTGGTTCAGACCGGTTCTGTTTCTGCAGCGAATGCAGAAACAGAACCGATGACGTTCTGCTGATGTTCACAGATAAAATAAATCTGATTCTGTAAATCACATGACGGACAGAAACATCAGAAAACTGAAAGGAGGACAGACAAAAACTCAAACTCTAGTATGCAGATTTTCCCGTCTGATGCTTTTTATTTTTATCTTTGTGTTGAATACGTTTTCAAATTTATGTCATTTTTGTCCTGGTTGACTTAAGAAATGAGCTTTTATTGCTACAGGTTAGTTTTCTAAACTACAGCAGAGTAATCAGAGACATGAACGTTTTCACCAGTACTGATGTTAAAACAGGATTTACCAATATTTACATTTCTCTACACTTCTGACACAATGTTCAATCCACCACAGCACTTTGCTTCAGCCCCATAATCTAATGTGACCCAGTTTAACTCATCAGAACTGAAATGTTGATTGTTGGCACCTTTGGTCAACTTTAAAAAACTGAACTACTAAATGTTCTACATGAAAATAGTTTTGTATGTTTAAACGGAGAACAAACGTTGCTCATTATCCTGTATCTATATTTAATGTGAGACTGAAATCTGTTTACAGATCTAACTTTTACACTGAAGTGACTCCGTAGATTTGTTAAACTGTTGTACCTGATCTTAGGTCTGGATGCCAGCCCTCCAGCCAGCACCCACGAACTCACCATTCCTAATGATGTGAGTACAGCAGGAAACGCCTCAGATCCAGAGATTCGTGTTTTTCATCAATGTGCAGAGAAAATATAAATCTTGTTTCCAGAGTGTAGAAACACACTCTCTTATGACCATAAGTTATTCCCCTTAAATGGCCGACCAGCATCTCACATTAATGCACAGACATGTACCATGATCGCATTCATGATCCACACAAATTAAAGATACCAAAACTTCATTTGGTGCCATCTTTATCCAAATGTAAATAAATAAACTACTTTTTACAAATAAGCTTTGTACAGTAATTCTTAAAGGTGCTATGTTCACGTTTTTGTGCAAATTGCAACATTTTGGTGTAAATGATTTAAATTCTGCACTATTTTGCCTAAAACCTGCTCAGTGTTGCCCTCTTTGGGTTGAATGGTGGTACTGCAGCCAGATTTTTCTGTTGGTTCCAGGTTGGTTGATGTCACTCAGCCCCAGTATAAGACCATCTCAGACACGCCCCCTGGTGGCGACACGGAGTAGGAATAGCTAGCATACTTAGCATTGAGCATAGCATTATGAAGCTGGTGTGACTGTGGACATGCAGTGGAAAGGATCCTCTCTCTGCAGCGTTAAGAGAAAATGTCACTAGATTTATTGCTAGTTACTTTAAACAAATAAAATTGTCCTGTGTTTCCAGTCCAATGTTTTAGGCAAAATATTATAGAACTAATCAAATATACACAAACATGTCAAAATTAGCAAGAAACAAAAAGCTAGAAGCTTATACATCTAGACAGTTGATTGGCAGAGGAAAATGTTAATTTAGAGGTTCGGGTTTAAATAAAATGGCTGCTGTATATTGGGGTAGTTTTCACTAATCTAACATGACTGTTAAGTGAGTTGGTGTCTTTAAACTGATATTACTTTTAGGTATACACAATGAAGAATCCTTGAACTTTAAAAATAATAATAATAATATTGGTTTAATCTGATAAAAACTGATGAGAAATATAATATATCACTGCCTCTTTAGACAAAACATAATCCTTCAAACTTAAACTCCTTCATCCTGTCGGCACAAAGCTGAACGTCCCATTAGATCATCTGCTGAGCGTGTCATTACTCAAACCAAAATTCCTACGATTTTAATAAAACCCAGATCATTACGCTTCCCTTTTCATTAAACGTATCAATTATTGAGTCTAAACACTGTGAGACAGCCCAGAGGTTTTTCTTCTGACTCTTGTTTTCGTTCACAGCTAATAGGCTGTATTATTGGGCGCCAGGGAACCAAAATAAACGAGATCCGACAGATGTCTGGGGCGCAGATCAAAATCGCCAACGCCATGGAGGGCTCATCGGAGCGGCAGATAACCATCACAGGGACCCCTGCTAACATCAGCCTGGCTCAGTACCTCATCAACGCCAGGTAACGTTTCAACCGGACCAGCTGGGCCTCAACCGGCCCAAAACACAAAACCAGCACCAAACAGCTCTGGTTCTTCTGCTTATTGGAACAAAGAGAATCCGATGTCTCAGCGATTCGCTGCGTTTCCTGTACAAGTGTGTGCAAAATTCTGTCAACGTCGAAAAACCACAATTTTCCAAAATAAAATGCAATTAAAAAGTCATTAAAAAACATGTTACGCCATTATCTTCCAACCACTTCCTGTCATCTTATTTGTCGTTTCCACCAGTAGTAACCTCATTAAAATGAGTTTAAAGTTGTCGTATTTCCATTAAAGGAGTTTATTTTTATAATTCCAATTATCTGGCCAATGAAAATGCAGCTAATGGCAACAAATGTGAGCTTTTGTTCCTCAGAAGTCCTTCCATTAATAATGTTTCTCATTAGAGAAATTTCTGTCGGCGGGTTCCTTAAACCTCATGCAGGGATGACAAGTTAACGCTGCAAACAATCAAACAAATTAACATTCAGAAAACAAAACCTGAGCACCAATAAAGTAGCAGAGGTCATTTCAAAGCAGAATTTACAACGCAAATAAACTCAGCAGAGCCAGAGAGCAGAGCTTTGTGTTTTTGACTTCTTTAGAAAGATTTCTCCCTCCAGCTAACTGCTTTCTCACGACTCCAACGGCAGGTTCAGAGACGTGGCGGCCATGTGGAACGACCCATCGTCCATGACTACATCCTGAAGGCTCCAAAATCTGGCTAGCATTAGCATCTCATTCTACTTTCACTGTTAGCTTGGAGCCAATAAGTTCTTTGTTAAAGCCTGTTTTCTGCGTATTGGTGTGAAAAACACTTTGACATTTTGAAAAACATGCTTAACCTGCTGTTTAATGTAGATAAAGATACAATTAGTCATATATTAGCTTAGCCTCAGTTAGCATTCCCAGTTAGCTTAACATCGGAAACATCTAAACCAGAACATTTTGCAGTGACAACAAAACATTTTTAATTGCCGAAATCTTGAAATGTGAAGAAAAATGTTATTAAATAAGTCAAATTATATTTTAAACATTTATTTAGCATGTAGCATTTCAAAGAAGTCATTATTATCAGTATTATCATAGATAAAGTTACAAATTATGTCATAAAGTTCAAAATAAAAGAAACTGTAAAAAGAGTGAAAAGCGGTTTAATGCGGTTAGAGCCATGTGATGCTGCATGGCCTCATCAGGGTTTAATTCGACGTCCAGCTGGTTTCATTGCAGAATAACTTTCACTCCTCAGCGAAAGTTTCTCTTTCACAGCTTTTTGTTTTTATGTCTCGCCCGCCTCCCATCCCTTGTTTCCACCGTTTTCAGGCTGACGTCTGAAGTCACTGGAATGGGCTCGCTCTAGTTTCCATCCTGCTCCGCGCATCACATGACCTCTGAGTAAACGGCATTAAACGTGGTTTATCGACCTCCGTTTGACCGTTCTGCTGTTTTAAATCGATATTGTAAAGGTGTCACTCTTTTGTTTTTCTCTGGACTCTTTTGCCTTCTTTTGTTTTTGTTGCTCAACGTTTCACAAACGTTTGCTCTGACCAGTTCCTACTCATTTTCTGATGATTTTCTGATGCAATGAGTGTGCTTGCAGAAGTTATTGCCTGTTTGTCTCAGTAACGGTTTGCATGACTCAGCGTTTCAGATTTATTTTAAAGTCATGTGGAAATGGAAGCTGGAACTGAATACATTTGTTAGATTTTCAATACGATCTCGTTTTCCATGCGCCGCCTGACAAAACGCTGGAAAATGAAGGTTCGTCATGTCAATGACGGCAGCAGAGAGTAAAATTTGTGTCCAGCTGTAGCCGTTTGTGTTCCTCACGCTGTAATTTTACCTCTGTACAACTGGACCTTTGGGAGAAGTCGGCTGCGTTGCGTTTGCAGGCCTGTGAAATCTCTGGGGTCGTTTCTTTTAGCTTCATTGGAGCTCTGAAAAAGGATTTCTTACACAGATTATGTTTCTGTTCTGCATGTTTTTTAACTTTGCACCACTTTCTGTTGTGAGCATTGAAGCATAAATCAGTTCCCAAAAGTATAAAGTGTCAGTTTCATTAGTATTTTGCTCTCCTTTGAACAAAAGCAGAATGACAAAATAGTATTTTCCAGTCAATGCTGAATGTATAAAAGGTTTATTTAAACTGGTTTGTTTGCATTTTAGGATAATGTGGCTTAAAAAATACATTGGAGAAACCGATAAGCTTGATTATTGATCTGTAAGGTAAAATATTGATATCCATCCATGGATATCCAGCAGTTATTGGTATAAACCTTCACAGAACAATCTGAGCTCCGAATGCTGAGCAGAACCAGCTAAAATACAAAGGAGATAATTTAGTCTTTAATTGCAGATGTTGCACTCAGAGACTAGAGCTGCTAACACCTGATTTAAATTCAGTGGTGGGCACCGCTAGCTAAAAAGTTAGCTATCCAAAAGAACTAATCATAAACATTAGATCTGCTAACGCTAACACCCTACAGAAATACAGTATTCAGCGGAAGCTAATGCTAAAGCGCTAACAGACAGAGACATTGTTACTGTATGTTTTTGTTTGAAATAAATTTATTAAGGGGGGAACAAAGGAGAAAACCTGCTGCACAAACTACAAAATAAAAGCATGAATATGAAAATGTATTAACACACAATAAAAACTTGTAACTTTGAATCCAGATGAAAGTTTACAAAACAGTCATAATTTATCTAGAACAACAAATGCAGGGGAAGCAAAGTATGCTAAACGTTTTCAATGTTAGCTAAAGCGCTAAATGAAAAGTTAGCTCTCCTGTTAGCAGAAATGTGCCCACCACTGCTGGCTGATGATGTCACTTTTATCCCTGATCATTCAATATGTTCTTGGTTTTGCTCTGTAGTTTCACATCTTGGTTTCTGTGCAAAAGGAGCAAAAATAATGAAATAAAGTGATTTTTGAAGGTGATGATATGTATTATGATGATTATGTTTTTGATCATTAAGATCTCAGATTTCTTATGTATTGAGTTTGTCTGTAGCGTTTTGTAAAGGAGAGACGATAAGAATAAAAACTGTTTGTTCTTTTCCTCCTTTGACTCAAACTGTGTTCATTATAACGTTTTTTGTTCTTAAATAAAAAAATAAATCCTTCAGATAATCAAACCTTTGATATTGTTCTTCTCTTTTCACCGGTTTGTCGTAGAATCCACCGTCATTTTATATGAAACAAAGACGAAGCCAGTCAGGCTCTCTGCTCATCAAACATATTAACAGATTATAATCAGTGAGCAGCTCAAGAAAAGCAGAAGTTTCATCAGTTTGCTGCTCTGCAGTGTGTTGGTGTGTATCAGCAATGACCTTACACTCAGGGAAAGGTCAAGGTCATTTCCAAACAGTCTGATTATTTCAGACAGCTGACAATCTTCCCAAGAGTCCCAGCAGAAAACGCTCTGAGAAATGACCAAGTTAGCAGGTTAAAGGTCATGACCGGTCAGTTAAAGAAACACTGACCAGGTGTGGTGGTTTGGAAGGGCAGAAGAAGAAAGTCTGACATCTTTAACCATAAACGTTAGCTCTGGTAATTAACGCACCATACAAACCAGGCGTTGAAGAGAAGCTAACGTGCTATACAAACACAGTATATAGTGGAAGCTAATGCTAAAATGATATATGAACATGGCATTTAAGAGAAGCTAACATGGCATGTTTGCATTAGCGAAGCTAACACTGAAGCGCTACATGAACACGGTATACAGCAGAAGCTAGTGCTGAAAAGCTATATAAGATAGCATTGCATATAGTGGAAGCTAATGCTAATGCGCTACAGAAAACATGGCATTTAGCAGAACATGTGCTACATCAGTATTTCACCCTCA
Source organism: Poeciliopsis paucimaculata (assembly GCA_903067055.1). Lineage (NCBI taxonomy): Eukaryota > Metazoa > Chordata > Actinopteri > Cyprinodontiformes > Poeciliidae > Poeciliopsis > Poeciliopsis paucimaculata. The sequence continues at coordinate 48,831 of CAEGAD010066806.1, read as the reverse complement.
ACAGGGTCAAACTTGTTAAAACTCACATAACTTTGCCAAGTGAATAAATAAAAGCCAAGTTAATTAGTGCTTCAGAATTTAACATATAATTTAGGGGAAGTTACACTAAATGTTTTCAAAGTTAGCAAAAATGCAAAAACATAAAAACCATTAGCTCTGTTATTAGCACATTAGCAGGAAGGAGCCTGGCTGGGTTTAAATCATTTTCAAACCCTGTCTAGATTTACTCATTAACTCTCATAAATACTTTTAATAAAAATCCCCATTTTGCCTCATTCTGTCACATTTAGAGCAGAAGAAGAAGAAATGTCCAGCTGTCGTTGTTTAGCAGCCATTTCTTCAGACGGATACAAATCCAGGATGAACAATGAATCCGTCTGATATTAATGCAGAGATAAATTTAAATCTCTGCATTTCAAACTCCAGACAAACTTTGTAAACAATCCAGAGGGAGAGAAACCTTCGTGTTGTTTTAGAGAAATGATCTGCCTAAATGTTCCCGTCAGACGACTTTCAGCTGACATTTGCTTCATTTTAACTTTTTCCAGGTTTACACTCAGGTTTTTAGGTTTTAAACTAACATTTGTCCAGATTTTATTTCCCAGAACGTCAGAGTTTATTCGACAGGTAAACAGAAAACCAAACAAAAAGCAAAATAACAGGAACGCTTTTCAGCATGATGCAACAAGCAGCAATGTCCCAACAAACACTACAGAAAATGTTCTGTTCCTAAGAGTCGCTTAAATTCACAGAAGAGCTGAAAGTACAATTTTGTGCCAAGCGAAGGAAAATACTTCCTGCAGACTTCTGGGCAAAAGTCTTAAATCGTTTCTTCTCTCAGTTCTTCTTTGTGATCTTTACAACATGTTGTGAACAGTTTTACTGAAAATGAGAGAAGCAAATGATTGAAATTAGTACATATATCTGTCTGGTATGAAAATTTCTTCAGCGATTGAAAAATGTGAGACAAAACAGAGAAACGTTTTCTCCCCAATGAAAACCATCAGCAGGTAGTTTAGTTTAATAGAATTAGCATGGGAACATTTCTGATAATAGCTAAAAGGCTAATTAGCACACAACATTTAGCACACTTAGCTTCCCCTAAATTAATTTGTCTAAATAAATTAAGGAATTAATTAATTAATTAATTCAAAAGCACTAATTTACTTAGTTGTTTTGAAAACATTTGGTGGAACAATCTTTCCTTATAACTACTTCAAACTAAAACGTACAAGAATAAAATGAAACAGCAGAGAACAAAATATAAACTTAAATAAAATTGGTGCTCAAGGATTTCATTGTTTTTTCTCCAACAGCTTATTTTCTGCAAGGGAAATAAATTGATAAACAAGATAAATATCAATAATTCAGATTTGTATAATCTTTGATAATACTGCTGTTAACCTGCATGTAGCATATGCCTTCAGTGCAAGACTCATTCCATTCTGACTTCATAAAAACATAAAAATACATAAGTAAAAAATAACTTTGCTTTCATATCAATAGAAAAAGACAGTAAATCGACGAGCAAAAGTGATGTAATAAAAAATCCAAGCAAATTAGGGCATCAAAATTAGTGTTAAGCTAATTTAGGGGAAGTTTAGTAGGGATAACATTTTCAAAACTAGAAAATTTCTGAAGAAATTTAATCCGGGCCTGCCAAAGTGTGCTCGTCGGTTTGGATCCAGCGTTCGGATGCTAAAAATTAGCATCAATGCTAAGCTTGGCTAAACTGTAGTCGATAGCCTGTGGAGAGTCACAAGAATGTTGACTAACATGGATTTGCACCATTCAGTAAGTTAAAATTAGTGTATAAGCTAGAATACTAATGTTAGCATGAATACTGCCTGTAGCATGTGGGGCATCACTAGCATGTTGTCTGTAATTGACTTACTCCATTCAGTGTCTTAAATATTGCTAATAAGTCAGAAAAATAGCTAAAAGTTTACTTTAGGGAAAAGGCTAATGCTAATGCAATGACATGATATAAAAAATGTCAAGGCTTTTATTTTGAAATTTTCAGTAAGCTTAATTTTAAATTGCCAAACTAATCCTGTGTGTAACAATGGTTGGTTAAAATCAGTTATAAAATACCCAAAACACAAATAGTTCTAATGGCCAGCTCATTCCTCAGAGTTCTGCCTCAGTTAGAACTACAGTGATGCGTTTTTGTAGTCCTAATCAGCCATAGTTAGAACTACAGTGATGCGTTTTTGTAGTCCTAATCAGCCATAGTTAGAACTACAGTGATGCGTTTTTGTAGTCCTAATCAGCCATAGTTAGAACTACAGTGATGCGTTTTTGTAGTCCTAATCAGCCATAGTTAGAACTACAGTGATGCGTTTTTGTAGTCCTGCTGTTTGGCCCTGCTGTGTTCCGTTGCTATGGTAATGGATCCTCTGCAGCTGCGAGTCAGAAGGGAGGCAGAATTCTATCAGTTTGAGGCAGCCATTTTGACTGAAAACAGCAGTCTGAACGACTCCTTCCCGTTCGGGAACCATGATACGCATCAGAAAACCGTTTGAAGCGTCTGAGAGAGCAATGTGTCGTCTCCGATAGTCCCGCGTTTCATATCTGTAGCTCACTCACAGCAATAGCAGTGATGAGAAAACAGTATGAAAACAGACGTACCCAGAGCGCCAGGATAACTGACGCTCTGAAGCACCTTGACAGAAAACCGTAAGCCCTAGCGAAGTTTCCAAAACATTTTACTGGCGTAGGCATGCGTAACGATGTCATTACCAAGTTTGATACGGATAGGCTGATATTTGACAGCGATTTAAAAATTGTATTGGGGTCAAAATGGGACTCGTTCCTGCACTCTAATGGATCGCCAGTTACACTCTAGCTTTCCTCTGGGATCTTTGGGGGTCGTTTGTCGCTAATTATGTCGCCATGGTAACTCCAAATCCCACCACAAGTAACGGCTCCAATGCCGCCATCAAGCCGCATGTTTTGATACCACATTTCTGGACGGGCATGCAGCGGGACGAGCTGCATTCACAGAAGAAGAATAAATAACGTCGATAATAAAGAGACGTTCTATTGGGTGTTGAACAATAGGCGCCTGCCATGCAACGCATGGCGGCAGTGACCGACTGCTCTCCCTATGCATTGCTATGGGCAGGCCCCAATTAACAAAACGCAGCATGAAAAATTAGCTGAGGAAATTCGGCGAGTTCAGGCTCAGAAAACATCAGATTGTCGACATTCCAGCCGTTTTTGGTTTTCTTGTAAATAAGTCTGCATTTTTCCACATTTAACAAATGTAAAGGTTCCTAACGACCACCATTTATTTATATTACGCACAGTCTAGTGTAAATTTGTCTCTTGGACAATTATCAACTGAAAACATGGGCCCACCCCTGGCTGATGGACGAGCAGCTGCTGACGCTGTTTGGAGTTTGTGACGCCGGTTGAATTTAGTCGGTGGGTAAAAACCTGGGAGTCGTTTCAGCTCCTCCTGTTTGTTCCTTAATGAGTCTCTGCTGCCGTCGGCGCAGACGAATTACCCGTGTCAGCTGCTTCTGGTCAGATCAGTCCCCCGTCACCCACTTACTCTCTCTGGTGGATTTCCTCCTGATGAGTGGAGCCTTTGGTTCAAATCGATTCATCACAATTACGCCTGTTTACTGTATCGGTGTCCAGGGGCGCGGCGCATTAGCGGCTAATGACGGGGAGGAGGCGCGACGGTCCGATTATCCCTCCAGGTTCATTTGGGTCAGACAGAACCGCTTGTTTTTACAAAGATGCATGAGAAAGAAAAGCAGAACAATTTATCCTCATTCAGTTCACTGCTGCGGTTAACACTTAAAAGCTTTTCACTTAAGGAATAATGAGTTCGGACCTTGTGCTATGCTAGGTCAGAATAATTAGCTAATCTCCCAGATTAAATACTTTAACAGTGAACAAATCTCTGATGACAGTTTTTAGATTTCTTTGATTCTTTGAATTCAGATTAAATCTACAAACAGTGGCAAGCACTGCTAGCTAAAAAGTTATTTGCGCTAACTCTAAAGCGCTAGTCATTAGCATTGGTTCTACTAATGCTAAAGCGCTAAATTGATTTAGTATTTAGTGGAAGGTAATGCTTAAGAACTAAGTCTAATATCTTCTGGTGGTGGCCACCGCTAGCTAAAAAGCTAGCTATGCCAAGTTAGCACTAATGCTAAAGTGCAATTTAATTTTTAAATTATACTTCAAATTTTTTACAAAATTTTTAAATATTGTACTTATTTTTAAGGCTTGTCTCTATAGTCTGGGTTTTATTTTGCTGCTGGACTTTTATTGTGGAGAAAAAAAGGAAATGGAACTGCTGTGTTAAAAGTCTTCAGCCTCTTCAAAATAAGAGTCTGAAAATAAACCTACTACCTACTTGAAGGATCCTTAAGTCAAACCAAAACCTCAACACAAATTACTCAACTAAAAGTTTAGTAATTATAGGGAAAAGTTCAGATGGAGAAGCTGGAGCGCAGCTCCACAATCAGGTACCGTCTTTGTTGATCTCACGTATTTTATCCTAATAAAATACCAAGTCAAGGTTGGAAAGTGATGAAAAGCTCAGACTTTGTGAATACTTGAGCAAACCTGTATGCACATGAGCAAACTTGCAGAGATACAACATAATTATTGATTTAATTGTTTTTATGGCTACAGACGAAATAAAACAGCTTCAGGTCTCAGAGCCCAACCATGTGAGCAAAAGTTTCCAAATCAACTTTCTTTTATCAAAAACTCCTGCTAGGAACTAATTTGCCCCTGGTGTGGATTCATTTCCTCCCCAGCAGGCCCTGCGGTTCAGTTTCAGAGCAGAAGCCAAGCAGCAGAGAATAAAGTACAAACTCCATAAATTTGGTAAAAATTCAATAAATTACACGTTTGGCTCGTCAGTGTCTGAACGGACCATCGAAGAGGCTTAAATGGAAACGTCTGGAATCATTAAAATTCCAGGAAAAATATCTTGTTTTTTCAAACCTTCAATTAAAAAGCTTTTTAATTTTGAAGGCTGTCATCAGAACGTCGCTGAGGAGAATACATTTGCCGACAATGAGGTCATGATGGAGGAATCGATGTTGGCGGTTTGTTTCGGAGCGTCGTCCTTTCGGGGGAAGGTTGCCGCTTGTTTAGCTCAGGGATTATCTCGACTTATTTAGCCGCAGTGAATGCGCCACTAAATGCAATCAGGGACTTTGGGAGGGCAATCAGGAAACCAGGGCATCTTTAACCACCATTAAAGATTTGGTTAGGGCTGATGGTCACAAGGTGACCGCCACACACACACACGCACACGCCCACCCCTACACACACACACACACACTCCTAAAAGAGGAGTGTGTGTGTCCAAATTAACTTGGTTAATTTGGACAAAGGTTTTCCACCCCTGTGGTTTGGTCTCATTCGCGCTCCTTCCCCCTCCAGCTGAAAGTCAGTGACAGCTAATTACCAGCAGCAGAAGAAGAAAGAGGAGGAGAGGAAGAGGAAGAGGAAGAGCTCAGACTGTTTTCCCTCCAAAAAGCTTTTGGTAAAAATGTTAGTTTTATTTTCTGAAACAGATTCAGGAATCGGACCAGCTCTTACGTTCCCACATCAGGCCTTGATGCTCACTTTAGATTCTCTGTGCTGAAATATTTCCGTTATGACTGGATGTTTTAAGAAATCAAAGACATCCAGACGTCCTGGAAAGCATTGATCCAGATCGCAGGAAGATCAAAAACACAGGAAATAAAAGCATATGGTAAATAAAACCAACGAAATAAAAACTGAAACTAAGAAAACATTTTAACTGAAATGAAAACGGTAATTAATGGGTAAACAATAAATAAATCATTCTTTTGCTTCAGAAAGAGCAGGAGCTTCTTAAAGAAACAGAGACCCAATTTCAAGAGGTTAAATTACAACTGAAGGTAACAGTTATAAAAACACTGTTACCTGGAAAACACACGATGCCATTTTATCTCATATACTGTATATCATACACAGAAATAATGAAATAAAACATAGTGACAAACTCAAAACCTTAAAGGCTTTCTCCCTGTAGTTTGTACTTTTACTACAACAGGAGTGTAAATACGCAGTAATGCGATTTAGCCTCGTTAGCTTCGTCTGACTGGTTTAGAAACGCATGGCCAAAGTTCCTCTCTGCCTCCTTTCTCCTCCGGTCGAGGACGAAGCGCTTTCTGTCCTGAAACCCTCTGCTGTACGGCGCCTGATTTCCCGCGGCTTGGACTTCACGCAGAAGTGAGGGAAGCTTCATTATCCACGCCGGGAAATTCATTCTGCTCACTGCATGGCAAGCAGCGCTTCTTCCCCTCCACTGTGTGCAGCTGATAAATTCAAACATTCACACCTTCTTATCTGAACAGCTGCTTTCTCATTCCAGCCACACGAGAACGACTGAAAGATGTGCCAGGGTGACACCATCTTCCATCAGATTAGAACGAGGCGATACGGTCCGCTGCTCTTCGTCACAAACGGACAGGAATTTGGCATCAATATACCTCCATACCTCATCTGGACTATGTAGTCAGATAATTGGGATAATACATCAATATTTATGGGTGAAAATAAACTTTTTTATGTCATATTTTACTATATTTCCAGCTTAAAGTTAGGTAAATCTGCTTCTGTTTTTGTTTGCTGTTGTCCACTAGGAGGCAGTGAAGCAACACAACATCCAACTAGTTTACAAACTAAATTAACTGCAGCTGAATAGATTTAGCTAACCAAATACTTAGCTAGATCAAAACTAACCAGGTGTGGAAATTGGCTCCCCCCACTGGCCAAATCCCGGTAAAAGTACGAAGTGGCGTGTAAACGGGAGCAACGCACCGCCACTGTGGTGGGTTGACGATTTGAACAATAAAAAAAATAAAATGTTGCATTCAGTAAAATTTTACATTTCCACCCCTGGAACTAAATATATTTAATTTAACTTTAGCTAACTAAATAAATGTAGCTATATTCAATTAGCTAATCTAAATATTTCATTAGATATTGGGTCAACTCTGAGTGAGCCGAAGATAAAAAAATCAAAAATAGCTCATTTTAAATATGACACCATCTAATGCTGCTCCAACTAGCAGGTTTCTGAGGTACGAAGCCACCATGTTGGGTTTCAATTCACCAAGGATTCACTCCAGTTATGAACCTGCTTATTTGAACACAGTTGACCATTTATTGAAATTTACAACAAAAACATTTAACATCAGCAGAAAGCAGATAAACCTGATATAATCCAGCAAATAGACAGATCCATTTGCAGCTTTTAGACGGTGAAACTGGAGTAAGAATCATTTCTGCATCTGGCAATAAACTCCCTGTCAGTTTTCATAATAATACATAAAAACCGACTATAAATGTGATGCACCCAGCAGCCTGCAGCTCTCACAAACCTGAAATGTGTTGCATAATTTCCCCAAATTAAGTCTGGGGACTTGAGAACAATCCATCATGTCGGCCGGATCAGCAGAACCTCTGAGGCGGGCCTGGACCAGTGAAAAACGCTGGAGCTGAAGCGACACCTGGAATGCTGGGAACCGCTGACCTACATTGGATTTACATGAGGGGATTGCAAATGGAAGAGCTCATTTTGCTCCTTTTCTTTCGTCTGGGAAGGTCATCTGAAAGACTTTCTGCTAAAACCTTTTCTGAAAACGATTCAATAATCAGTTAAACAGATCTGCTGCGTTTTGTTTCCGATGCTCGGATGTAAATAAACGAGTTGTGCAGTAAAACGCTGGTCTGAAAACAGACTAAACCTGATTCAAATGTGTCTGTGAGCTGAAAACCAGAGTCCTATTCTGAGCTTTGGACAACAAACTTCAAAATAAGAGCATGAATATAAACGGCTAACTGTCGACACAGTTAGCCGTAATTCAACTGAAAGTTTAGAAAGCAGAACTCTAGATCTATTAAAGGCTAAGCTAAATGCGCTAAATGCTTTTCCATAAACACTAAGATGCTAAGTAAAAAAATTAGCTTTATCCATAAAACTAATTTTCAATAATCCATAATTGAGATAGACTTGTGATCAATGTCCATAGAAAACACTTTCAATAATTTCATTTAACTCTGATCCAGAACCGCACGGCATTCTGGGGATGAACTCAATTTGAGCAAATCTAGTTTGGAGGAATCCCTGATTCCCCTCCTGGCCTGCGGGGGCGCTGCACCAAGAACCACTGAAGGAAACAACACTAAACTGACGACACTGAGAGCAACTAAACAAAAACAACAATTGAGTGGCATCAGATTTTAGTGGTTGGAAGATTTCTCTTTTGTCTTTGGGAAAACAGTCATTTCTCCCGCTAACGCTAAGCTAGTGCGTTTGTTTTGGTTGTATTTACCCAGAATGCCCTGCGCCTTAGTCCACTTCCTGCTTTTGGAGCGGTTTCTGGTCCTCTTGGTGTTCTCGAACCGCACCAGAGTTTAATTCAACCGAACCGAGCCGAGGATTGTAGGCGGACCAGAGTTTGATTAGCGTTCACACCTCTTCAAACGAACCGGACTTTCTGAGCAAACGGACTGGAGTTACATTAAAGAGGAATAATTCACTCTTAATATGTTCAATGGGAGGATCTGGGTCTTCACTGGAGAATCATGTTTGTGTTCCACCATAACCAGTTATTTTTATTCCAGATCCAGTTTCACATGTTTCTAATCTCTGTTATTCTCTCTCACCGAGTCATTCCCATCACTTCTGCCCTCTAGTGATCAGTCTACATATGGCAACCTACTGCAAATCACATCCATCCCCATCTCTAGTTTGCATATTGAGTAAATTACGTCCAAAGTGGAGAGTTCCTACATGGTGATGAGCTGATTTCAGTTTTCATGTGAAACTGTTCAAAAAATAAATCAGCTGACATTTTGATGCAGCTGGAATAATCAATAACTCACCGCAGACCTAATGGTTCAAAATGTAACCATCCGTTTAAAGAAGTTGGCGCCACAGAAGCTGCTCAGCGATCCTGGCGCTCCAGGTTCCCTGTGAGTGGGGATAATTGGAGGAGGAGACAGAGGGAGGTGCAGCAGGCAGGGAGGAGGACAGCAGCCCACTCTGTGCTCAGTTCAGGGAGACGAAGCTCCGCGTCCGCCTGCTCCATCTTTCAACAAGTGACAACGTGAGAAACGGACGTTAAGAAGTGGATTTTCTCCAAAACAAACGGCGAAACTCATCCTGCCTCTTTCCACCTGAGCTGGAAAAACCAGAGCAACTCCAAACATTTCTGTCAAGAAGAAGAAGCTTCAACTCGTTTCGGTGAGCAACTTTAGATGATCTTCAATTATTTTAGAAACGTTTTGCTTCCTAAAAATGATTCCTGATCTTAAAACTGAATGAAGTTAACATTGAACTGGTGAGATTTTAGTGTTTTACCTCCTGCAGAGTCAGCAGCAGCAGGACGCCTCCCTCCTGTTAGAAACCTTAAAATAGGAGCCATTATGTGCGGCTTGGATGAGGAGATCCTCAGCGGATGACCTCAGACTCGGCCGGGGTTCATTGAGAGAGCCGGTCCTGCAGGACAGACCGAGCAAATTTAGAGTCTGGCTATTCTTATCCGGGAGGCGGCGGTCCTGAAGAGACGGAGCGCTGCAGGAAGAGGAGACGCTCGCTCCTTTCTGTCCAGCTGTGAAATCACATAATTAAGACTGAGGCGAGACATTACGCCCGGCCTAATTGAATGAGAAAACGCAGGTGATGACCTGCATGTAAGTCCGCCTGCTGCTTTATGAGATTTGGATGAAAGGATTCATTCTCCTTAATCACATTATCCATTTTGTAAGCTTTGTGGGGATGCTATTAACTCTGCAGATTGAAGGAAAACACAGGAGTTGAGTCTGGATTTAAATAATAACTATTTTGCTTTTGTTCCAGAACACGACATGATGTTTGGAGTCCGGCGTTTTTCCTGGTGTTAATCTGGAGATTACAGCTTTCCACTGGAATATGTTCTGGATGAAACATGCATCAAAAGCATCGATTTTGATGGATTATCTCAAGATAAGATTCCACTTTTCCACAAATGAGCGGCTAATTTTGTCCTTCTAAAGTCTGATGAGGGAGACAATCAGGCCGGACGATGAAGTCTTCTGCCTGACAGGACGTTGTGGAAGTCCCTGCTGATTATGCAGGACGTTGCGAGGCCTCGGATGTTTGGCTTCGCCCTGCTGTGGGGCGTGATTCTCCTCCATAACGCGTCCGTGACGGCGTGTCCCTCCAGCTGCCACTGCATGGAGAAGAACGGCTTGACGGTGGTCCAGTGCATGTCTCGCAACCTGGAGAGGATCCCCCCAGACCTTCCCAGGGACACGGTCGTCCTGCTTTTGGCGGCCAACCACATCACCCACATTCCCAACCACGCCTTCAGAGAGCTGCACTACCTGCAGGAGCTGGACCTGTCCAACAACGACATCGAGACGGTGGACATGGGCGCGTTCCTGGGTGTCTCGGACAGCCTCCTGGTGCTGGATCTATCCAACAATCACATCCAGAGCGTCCCCAAGGAGGCGTTCGCCCGCCTGCGGGCCAAAATCAGCCTCTCCAACAACCCGTGGCACTGCGAGTGCACGCTGCAGGAGGTGCTACGGGAGCTGCGGCTGGACCCGGAGACGGTCAACGAGGTGATCTGCCACACGGCGGTGCAGGAGGAGTACGCCGGCAAGCCGGTCATCCAGGTGCTGGACTCAGGGATCAACTTCTGCAACTTCCACCACAAGACGACCGACGTGGCCATGTTCGTCACCATGTTTGGCTGGTTCACCATGGTGATCGCGTACGTGATCTACTACGTCAGGCACAATCAGGAGGACGCCAGGAGGCACCTGGAGTACCTCAAGTCACTGCCCAGCAACTCTCAGATCAGCAAGGACTTTGACACCATCAGTACGGTTCTTTAACAGGAGACGACGTTTAGATACGCCACGATGTGCGCAGAGTTCTGGGAAAACGGTCCTGGTAGGGTCACCACCAACCTTCACAATGGAACAAAAGCTTTTCTGATTGGTTGAGTATCCCAACATTTTCTACCAGTCATAATAACGGCTCATAATGTTTGTTTGCAAATACAACATTCAAACCTACAAATTATTTTACTTGGGTTACATTCGGTTACATTAATAATCTACTTTGACTCTTGGTGCAGGGAAAAGCCAGAATCAATCTCACCACCTATGAGTGGAGGACTTTTCCCCGAGCAGCTGCAGTGTGTAAAACAAATCAGATAATATCAGGCTGTTGTCACACCTGAAGGTCCAGTAAACTGCAACATTTACTCCATCTCCACCTGCTGCGGTTCTCTTTCTCACTGCTGAGTCAAACCAACCAAACCTTTTGAGCAACCTGTTCCCTCCTCGCCTGTGGGGGTGCTGCACCAAGAATCACTGAAGGAGATGACATTAAAACCTCTAAAGACACTGCGAACAACAAAATGCAAAAAAACAAAACTGGATTTTAGCAGCTGTAGGATTTCTCTTTTGTCTTTGTCTACAGAGCACGAGCCATTTCTCCTGCTAGCGCTAGGCTAACGAGTCTATTTTGGTTGTATTTACCCAGAATGCCCTGCACTATAGTCCGCTTCCTGCTTTTGGAGCGTCTCCCGTCGGCTTGGTGTTCACATATGAACTCAAACAGAACCAGAGTTCACTTCAACCAATCAGAGACAGAGGCTTGTAGGGAGACCAGAGTTAACTTTTTAGGTTTTATTACAAATTCACACTTACCCAAAACGAACCACAACTAGAGTTTGCAGTTGTCCCTCCACCACCAAACATAAAAAAAAAACCTAATCTAATTTTTTATAATGAGAAGAAACTACATTAGCTACATGGAAATATTTCCAGTTGCAAATACAGACATTAAAACAGGTAATTAAAAAGTTAATTGCACTAAAACTAAAGCACTAATCCTAAACATTGGTTCCACTAATACTAAAGAGCTAAACCAACTCAGTACTTAGTGGAAGCTAATGTTGTTAAATTCAGCCATTTTGAGCAGTGAGCACTGCCAAGTAATATGTTAGATATGCTAACCCTAAAGCACTAAAACATTAGCTCAATTAATGCTAAAATAATCGTCCAACATGGTGTTTATCAGAAGCTAATGCGCTAAATTTAACTAGCTGGAGTAGCAGGTGCCACTAACTAAAATGTTTTACGTTTTAGTTGTGCATCATGTCAACGCAGATGTAAAAACATAAGATTTTGCAGAAATCAGCTAATGTTAATTCGTGAAGGAAAATTTTCAGGTGGAACAAGAAAAAAAATAGTATTTTATTAAAGAACAAAAACTTTTAGAAAACAGAACCTCCAGTCCACTTTATGGTCTGGCTGTCGACTCCAGAAACAAAAGCTCCAGCGATTATTTCTCTTTGTGATGGCAAAAGCAAATGCAGAGGTGTGCTCACAGTCAAACTCTGCGACAGCTGCAGCTTTCCTCCCGCTGTGGAGGAGTTTTACTTTTGTTTTGGGATGTAGCCGCCATTAAACGCAGATTAACACTTTATCTGCCAGGGTTTCAAGCTGCATCAAGCAATGTTTTAATCTAATACATTCCTTAAGCTGAACGTTTTAACCAATTAGCATAGTAAATTTTTTCCATTTTGAAACTATTACGTAAACTTTCAGATTGGCTGCCAGTCAAATTGATCAAGCTGCTTAGCTCATCGAGCTAGCACAGCATGGCTAACTAAAATCAGAAGGTATGAAGCAGCATTTATGCTAAACAAAGGCATATAATTATTTAACGTTATAAAAGTTGATGTTTCTTGACGACTGTGTGTGTTGTGTTTGCAAACGATACGACTTCATTCCCTTTTATTGTTGCTTTTAAGTGAGAAACGTTTTGCAGGTCAGTGCTGATGAGGAGCAACATGTGAGGAAGATTAAATAATCTGATGATAACCTGACAGAAAAGCTGGAGGTTCCTGAAGGAAGCAAAACACATTACAGCAAATGATTTGGGAAATTTATTGTAAATACAATAGATTGTTGTGTTTTAGCTAACTCAGAAAGATGCTAACGCTTTAAAAACCAACATCAGCTCTTATTCTGAAATATAACAACTCATCTCTGATTTCTAAACCAAGTTCAACTAAAACTTCGATGGCACAACAGCTGGAGAAGAAAAGCACAAACTACGGCAAAATAAACCTTCTCATTAGTTATGATGTATTTTTACTTATCAGGTTTCTGTTGATGCTTTGTTGTGATTGAATCGTGAAAGCGGCGGGGAAGAACGGAGTCTCCTGGTCGCTTTGGCTGATTTATGCCGCAGATGTCCCAAAGTCAAGGTGAAGACGATTTTACGAGCTGCGCACTAATTTATGAAGCCGCTCCAGACGCCAGCATAAAACAGCAAAGCTTCAAATAAACTGGAGAGCTCTTGGAAATGATGCTCCGCTGGAGCCAACAGACCATTTACAAAAGGAAATGTTTCCAGATTTTTTAATTCTTTTTAATGCAGTTTGAAATCATTGAGAGTTTTGGAGCCCATCGTTGGGTTTAGAGTAAATCCTAAACTTCTCAAACGTCTCTACCAGGCTGGGATTTGACTTTTTAATACTTTAATGTGTGATAATATATACAAACGTTTCCAAATGTTTGAACCTGCTTAATTCCTGCATATCAAATATGTTGGACTTTTTGGACTTAGTGCATAAATTACAAGCAAACAGCTGCTGATCTAGACAACAGGAGGACATTATGGTTCTTTTACAGCTGCTACATTTATCCACCTAATTTTTACTGCCAATATTTTGTGTTCTTGTAAAGATTAATGCATGTTTAGCTGCTGTTTTCTTTCCATAAAGTGGAAATATGTTTATTTAAACATAAATATGATTTGGAGTCTATGCAAAGGAAGAATTTATTTGTTGTAGCTGCAGCGATGACCAGATGTTTGGATCCGAACTGTTAATTTGATCACATTGTAAATAAACCGATTTAGGAAGAAAAGCTGGAAATCAAAATAATGTGATTCTGGTCGCCTCACCTGCTGCTTGTTTGGCTGCAGAAGTTAAAATGTTCATGTCGAGTCCAGAAATGCTTCAACATTCATTCTATGGAGGACTCATCCTGCCAAAATTAGCAATAGAAATGGAAATAAATGTCATGAAGAAATTAACAGTCCCCGAAGGGTTAGATTTTTTTCCTCCCAATCAAAGTCACTGATTTTGTGATGTAACTTCGAAATATTTGCTACGATTTTTCCATTTTTTTCTAAACATTGAAAATGTTTAGCACGCTTAGCTTCCCCTAATATAAATACAACTCCCCTAAAAGTTTGACATCTGAGTTGAAGTTTTGGTTTTCAACAGTTAAGAAATGTTCAAGTACTTAGATATTTAAATTCATGCTCTTATTTTGAAAAGGGTTAAGACCAAGTTTCCTCTCTTCAAATTCTCCTGTTTTACCCCAATAACTATTTCAAACAACAAGTCAATTAACTTTATAACATCTGGTAAATCTAGGTACAGTGAGGCGAGTCAGGTTGTTTGCTAGATAATATTTACATCGACTCAATAAATATAAATAACTGCAAAACTTTCAAATATTAAAAACCATCAAAAAAAAAAACAGTAGAGAAAAAATTCAAAATCAACTCCAGCATTATTAGAACGAGGTTAAAATGACAAAAGGTAAAATGGAAACATTATTAAAACTATGCTAAATCAAATTCAGCAATAAAATAAAACCACAGAGAACAAGAGATAATTTACACAGAACATGTCAATTATTTTAAAATTAAAGTTTTGCTCCAGGCTTAGTCTTCTAAGGGAAGATCTAATTTCAAATGTAGTTAGCGCTTTAGCTTTAGTAGCTAGTGCTACTATTTAGCACACTAATGCTAAAAGTTTAGCTCTGTAGCGTTAGCGAGACAAATGTTTTTTGATCACTGCTTCATGTTCAGAGCAACGAACAGAAATGAAGCTAGTTCTTTAGCATTAGCTACTGGTAAACAGCATGCTGCTTAGCGCTCTGATGCTAGCGGAGCTCATGTTTTTCATTAGTGCTTCAGAGTTAAAGTTATATATTCCACCACTGGGATATATAATTCGAATAGAGGTTAGCGCTTTAGCATTAGCTGGATACCATGTGGTTTAGCGCACATTAGTTGCCAACGCAGAGCTAATGTTTATGATTGATGCTCTTTTCCTGGAAAGTTCTTTGATTTGTGGCAGATTTTTATCTCAAGTCTAAATAATTCAGTTTTAGACTAATTAGACTAATTTATTTGAATAAATTCTGATTTTTCTCAGATTTTGCACCGACTTTCATGTTTTTCTTGAAAACTTGTTTCCCCCTTCCATGTCATTTTCTTCAGTTTGAATTGTTTGGTTATATATTAATGAAATATTGCTGAAATTGAAAGTTAAGTTTAGTAAAAACGAAAGCAAAGAATTTGAAGGTTGGTTTATGATTTGATGAATAAACTCCAGCTCCAAACTAATCATAATTTTTGATATTTTTGCCACGTTTGGCCTGGGAGTAGATGTGATTTTAGTGTTTCTGAAGTGGTAGTTGGGAGTTAGTTGTGTCTAAGTGCCTCTCCTCTGGGATTCCTGCACCGCAGCACTGTGCACCACGACAGGCAGCCGGATGCTGGTCTGTCCACTGCAGCCATCAGAGACAGAAAACCTCTTTAAACGTCGATGTTTCGTGCTTTTCGTGCTCTAACTGTTCCTGCTGTCATGTGCCGACCTACATTGTCGTTTAAATAAGTGCAAACCAATAATTTCACTTACTGTATTCTGTCAGTCTGTGCAGTTTTAGCAGAGTCGTGTTGCATATTTTATGTTTTTCTCTGTTAATTTGTAAAATGCTGTCTTTGGATACTTCATGTATGTTATGAAGTAAATTGTCTTTACAAACTTTGACTGGTCTGATTATTATCTGGGGGATGAAAAGGCTCCTTTACGACGATCGTTTCCGTTTTGTTTTTTTCCAATAATTACTTTGTTTTGTTTTTATTTTTGCGGATCAGCAAAATAAAAAGTTTCACCAACACAATTCAAAGCTTGATTTTGTTTTATTTTTGCACCGGTCGTCTTTCCTCACCCGTTTAGTTGGAGTAAAGTGCAATGTTAGGATTTCATTCAGTCTGATTTGTGGAAACTCTTTAACAATGCTAGGCTAACATGCTAATCGCAGAGCCAACATTTCATGCATTTAGTTTCCTCTTAATTTTTTCCATTAATTAACTAATTTACTTGGCAGTTTAAAGAAAAAAAGGTTTTTCCAAAACAACTATTTAAAACAGGATTTAACTGAGAAAATGACTGAAATGTTCTCATAATATTATGACTTTATTCTGCTAATTTTATGAGCTTATTCTCATTTTTTAAATTTCATTTTTTCGTAGTAATATCCTTATTATTCTGCAAAAACAAGAAATATAGAAAAAGTAAAAATAAACAATGTTTAAATGCATCAAGGAAAATATAAATTTTAATTTCTTTGTAAATCTAGGATGTAAATACGCTTATATTTTGAGAGCAAATAGAAGCTAAATCTGAAAGATTTGGGGAAACTAAATACCAAATTAAAATATTTCAAGAAGGAATCTGAAACTTAATCATTGATCTTAATGATCGATTTTATTGATTAACTTTGAGTGAAAAACATTTACTGAGGTTTTTACTGTCATTCAGAAATTACATTTATATTTTGAGTTTGTTTTCTGTTTTGCCAAACCAGAAGGATTTTTTAAACATTTTAATCAAGATCCTTTTTTCCAAGTTTCAGCTGTTTCTGCTGCTGGGTCTTAAAATCGGGTCAGAACCAGGATGAATCCAAATGCAGGAAGTTTTCGCCTGATGCGCTTCAGCTGTAATTTCAGGTAGAGATGTAAAAATATACCCAGTAATCAGCCATAAAAAGCCTGGACTGCAGATGATTTTCATGCTTTTATTTCCCCAGAAGATGCAGCAAACAAACAGAGAAGCACTTTAAAAACATGAACTCTTGTTTTTTAACAGCCTCGCTCAGGCATTTCGGTTTATTCCTCACATTATGCTTCCGGCGCGACCCCAACACGACCCCAATTTGGAGACATTTTGCTCCTTTCAGCTGTTTTCTGAATGAGATTCTTTACTTTATTTTTATTGGAGGTTTTCATTCCTGCAAAATGCAGAAGAAATTTTTATATTAGACTGTTTCTGTTCTTATCGGAGGTTTTTATTGTCTCGTTTGCTTTTATAAAATAAAGAGTTTTCTTTAAGCTGTTAAACTGATTTTAACTTTTAAAACACGGTGGAGAGACTAAAATTTTAGTTTTATGGGAATATATATAATTACCAACGTTTGAACAGTTCATTTAGAGACTGTTCTCTGATCAGACGACCTGTGAGCAACCTGTTCCCCTCCCGGCCTGTGGGGGCGCTGCACCAAAACCACTGAAGGAAATGACACAAAAACCTCTGAAGACGACACGGTGAAATGTAAACAGAAATGGAGTGGCGTCAGATTTTAGTGGTTGTTTCAGGCTAAAACCCAGAGCCGTGCTAAGCTAGTGCGTTTGTTTTGGTTGTATTTACCCAGAATGCCTTGCGCTGGAGTCCACTTTGTGCTTTCTGAGCAGTCTCTGGTGCGCTTAGTGTTCACATACGCATTGAAAGCGAACCAGAGTTCACTTCAACCGAACCAAAACGGAGGTTTGTAGTTCGATTAGCTTTCACACCTCACCAACCGAACCGGACTCTGGAGAAGGACCGGAGTCGATTAAAGGAATATAAAAAGAGGTTAATAAAAATATCCTCGGCACCTTTCAGACTTATTTGTAAGAAAGTTTTTGAAAATCTTGCATTATTTTCCTTCCTTTTCACATTAAATTATTGAGTAAAATAGTAAATTATTTGTTTCCATAGCAGAAAACGCTGATCTGTTCCTAACCTCACATTCAGTGTCTGACTTTATTCCACTGCTGCTTTATTTCCAGCCTTTGCTGATGTAGTTTTATGAATGAGGTTTTTCTAGGTGAATGGCAGGATGTGAGCCTCTAACTCGCTCTCTGTGCGTTTGTGAACGTCAACATCACAGAGGCGTTCTGCTGGCCTGGAACCAGCCGGTCCGCTGCAGATCCATAAAACACTCATTACAGGGAGCTGGGCGAGCCTGCACAACGGCCCATTCAAAGGCCGGCGGTCCCAGCGTACAGCAGCAACTGCAGCCTTTGCTCGTCTCTCTGCTGTTTGACGCTGGGTCAGACATTGTTCTGCAGCTGCTGCTCTCCGCTCTTACAAATGATTCTGACACACAAATGCGTCTGGTCAGCAGGTTCCCGACCACAAAAGGAAAGTTTTCACTCAAATTCAACTCAAAGACATGCAGCAATAATTTGGGTTATTTGGCCTTTAATAGGAGAAAAAAAAAAAAATGGTTTATAAGTTTATAAATGTCAGTTTCACAGGTTGCTAACTAAATATTTTATAAACTAAATGTTTAGCTTGATACGTAATACTACATATGTGAATATTTGTGTTTGCTAATTAGTATGAAGTGAAATATTTAGTGAGCAAACTAAATATTGACTGGAATTAAATAGAAAGCTAAATATCTAGCTCCCTAACTAAACGGTTAGATTCAAGCTAAATAATTATCAAGTTGAATATTTAGTTTACAAAATATTTTGCTCTGAATTAAATATTTAACTTCAAACTACAAGTTCAGAGCAAAGAACGCAAAAAAAAAATGAGCTTGTTAATTATTCAGTTACTGAATGATATTTGGCTCTAAGCTAAATATTTAGTTTAAAAACTGCGACATTTATAATTGAATGAAATGTCTTTGTTTTTTAACCACAAATAGACCAAATTATTTCTGCATAACTTTATAAACAGACACAGATCACCCAAAGCTAAATGCCGTCATATTTTCATGTTTTGCAGTTATATCCAGTCTAACTGAGAAAAAACATGCAGCTTGTTTTAAACCTCAGTTTCTCTGAGTGACGCATTCGGAGGTCAGAGGAGAAAATGTAAATCTGTTCATAAAACAAGCCTCAAATATTAATGTTCCTCCAAGTATTAGTGTGTAGGACAGCATGTAACGCCACTGAACGCCTCCAGCATCGCGGCTCAACATAATGCTGCTCAGTTCCTCCTGCAGAGCAGCAGCCAGCGGAGGTCACGACCTCCAGAGCCATAAAACATGTTATCCAAAACAATGCAACTCTGCTGCAAGCAGCTTCACCCAAAACAACTTGAGTAATCATTTCTGTAGAAATGTTGTGACACTTAACAGTTAAAATTGGCAAAATCAGGAGAATACAAGTCCCATAAGGTCTTTGAGTTAGTATGTACGGAATGCCAGTAGTGCTGAAATCTGTGGTGGTGCTGGGATTTGGGATCAGCGCAGAAAGACTGAGACAAAAAGTGTTTTAATTCTGAATAAAATCTAGAATGTAATAAATAAAATCACCTCCATTAAAGTTGGTAATAATGCTAATGCATTAAAGCTAAAGCTGAATAATGTGAGGTTAATAGCCAAAATGTAGGTAAGTTTAGCGATGGGTGAATTGCGAAAGCACAAAATGAAAAATTTATCTAGTAGAAGCTAAGTGGGCTAAAAAGAAAATCCAGATAAGCGTTTTTATGGGGAGAATGGTGAAAATATTCCACCAGAATCCATTTTGTGGTGAACACGACTCCATCTTATTGAAGCTAACGCCAACAGAACCCCAGGTTTGGGTGAAGTTTGATAAAAGTTGCTGCTGAGGTTCAGGAAGTGGTGAAAGTTGTCCCAGAGTCGGGGAACTAATTAGAATGCAATTCTTTTCCACATATTGATTCCTTTCCCCATCTACCTGAACAAAGTAATTACATTTAACAGTAGCGCGGAGCTTTAATTCCCCTCTGAAACGCCGCCATGCTGCGGCCGAGAGAAGCCACTCGCTAATGGCCGCTATAAGTGACAGGCCCCCTGCTGGGCCCGATCCCCTCCTTCTGATGAGCTTACCGCTCTGCGCCTCAACGAAGGGCATAATAATTAGTGATTAATGCACACCTCGCCTTTTCCACGCCTCGTCTTTCCAACTGCTTGCCATTTGGACCGTCTGCAAACCTCAACTTTTCTTAGAAAGGAATTTTAAAAATTGTACAAAGTTTTCAGTAAAAACTTTATAACTACAGAATCTGTCTGGCAACATGAAGTAGGCTACAGGAACTCAAAGCATCACAATTTCAAATGTAAAAGAACAAAATGTGAAAGAGTTGAAGAGTTCTGAGGTTTTGGGTCTCAACTTTTATCCACACACAAAAATAAAATATTTATTTTTACCATGTTATTTATTCATTTTTAAATGTCAGTTTGAACATAATTATTTTATTACCAACCAATTTATGTAGTTTAGAAACTATTTAGCTCTGAACGAAATAGTTACAAAGCTAAATAGTTGCTATGCTAACTAAATGTTTAGCTTGCTAACATATTCAATACATGTTTAGTTTGAGGCTAAACATTTATCTAGCAAGCTAAATATTTAGCCTCAAACTAAATACTTTGCTTGATCAGTGAATATTTAACTTGCTCGCTAAATATTTAGCTTGATAAATCTTTAGTTCAGACTAAATATTTAGTCTGAAGCTAAATATTTAGCCTAGCTACATTCTTAGCTTGCTAACTGAATACTTAACTTGCAAGCTGGATATTTAGCTTGGGAAACATATTTAGTTTGAAGCTAATCCCAGATTAGCGGCTAGCATATCCATATCTGTCTTGGTGTGTTCACACACCTGCATGCTCCAAAAGGCAACTGGGAAAACCAAACTCCTGCTTCGTAGTTGGTAATTATCAGTTAAATCATAGATTTGATCAGCAGCTGCTGTTTGCACAAAGCAGACAAGATTAGAACTGAAAGTGAGAATTTTCTCTTTTCAGCGCTACTATATACCGGTACGCTAAATCAGTACATATCCACAAAGAGACGCTCATTCATCAAATATTCACAGATTATTCATTCATTCAACAGTTATGATTAACTGTCTCCACAGAAACAGAATTTCCTGTTTGAAAGGCTGAGGTTTTCCCTGGCGGTAAAAGTCGTGACTGTTTGTGACAGTTTGTGTCTCGCTGTAGCCCGGCTCGCCCAAGTCTGGGCAGGCGGCGCCGTTTGGAGGGCGTTGGCAGCAGGTGGCGAGGCCGCTGCCAAGAAAGGTCGCCGTTTGATTTCCTGAAATGGCGAACGTGTCCAGGCGCATCATCACGTCCTTGAACATGGCGACAAGCGACCGCATGTCAAAATCTGTCCCATGTCACGAATCATGGAGTCCTGGACGGTTTCAGACAGTCAGACTCACCGAGCAGGAAAGTCATGAGTCATGATTTAAAAAGGTGGAATGACAGTACGAGAGAAATGATTTTCTAAAACATGAATTATAAGTTTATATGTATGTATTCTAAGAAATGTCGCATCTTTTGTTGAAATTTGGTCTGAAATGACATTTGATTATTGTTCAAATGTCGTTACATGACATGTTCCTGTCATGTAAATTAAGCTTAAACATAATCTGGCTTCAATGGTTAAAATATTAGCTTTGTAGAGCTAACACTTCCGCTAATCCGCTAGTAGCAGGGCTAGCTTTTGGGATCATTTTTCCTTTAGCACGTTAGCTCACTTTTGAAAAAGTTTAGCGCATTTAGCTTCTGCTAACTTAATGATTTAGTGCTTTTGTGTTTTTCTTTTCTGTTATAATTGTTCAAATTGTTTTATTTTTACCTGCTAATCAATCACCTAGTCGCAGGCACATTCTGCTAATGCGCGAGTAACGAAGCCAGTTTTTGATATAATTTTAGTACGTTAGCTAACTTTTTAAAACATTTAGCGCACTCAGCTTCCTCTAACTTAATTTTTCAGTTAGTGCTTCAGTATTTTTGCTCACTAAGAAAAAGTTTTGCACACTTCAGTATCTTCCGTTTCAGGCTGATCATCTTATTCTAGATTTTTTGTGTCTTTTCAGCAATAAATGAGTAAATAACTTTAATACAGTGCAATAAAAACACCATAGAAGCTAAACTACAAAAATATGAAAACATTAATATACAGACTAAATATAAACAGAAAATGTTTGAAACAAAATGTCTCATTTGGATGTTTTGCAGTTTTCTGTTTCCATGCAAACTTTCAGACCATGTTACACTGCAACAACAAAATATTTGTGTTTTTGTCTGGTTTCTAGTATAAATATGTTAGAACACGTGAAATAAGACCAAACTGACTTACAAGAAATTTGTCAGCAAGATATAAGAGCTTTGTTTAAGTCAATAATTTCTTAAAATTGAAGGAAAAAGTTCTAGTTGGTTTTGAGAAAAGTTATAAATTCCCAAGTTAAATAACATTTTCCATCAATATTAAGGGATTAGTGAACAAATAAGCTCCTGAAAAGTCCATTTTAATACTAGTTTTGTCTTACTTAAAGTATACAAAAATATTTTCACTAAAAACTAGACAAAAATACTTGGTAATATTTTCAGTTTTTGCAGAATAAACTTTGTTTTCTGTAAACTTTCACATCAGTTAGCAGTCTTTGTTTCCAGCTAGCGGCTAACGGCTAGCATCACTTCCAGCTCATTGATTGATTATCCCAGTTCTATCAGGAAGGCCTGGTTCATATTCTACCAGTTGCATTAAAGGTATTGATTGGTGAGTGGAAAGTTTTTCCAAAGATAAATAATTTTCCAGCCTCCAGCAGTCACTCCCTCCATTCAGCGGAGATTAATAGCTGTCTGTTAAGTGCTTGTGAACATTTTCCATACATGACTTCAGATTTTGGAGGGCACGGCTTTTAAATCAATACAGAGTTTCAATAACATGATGTCAGGAGCTGACAGGCGGCGTGAAGCAGTAAATCAGGGTTTCAGTGGAGGAGGTGACCCGCTGCAGCGCAACGGCTGCTTAATGGGTTTTTTAAAACAGGGACATTCAGAAGTCAGACAAGGAGACGGGCGAAGAGGAGAACAAAGCGCAAGACGCAGGAACTCGCAGGCCGCCGGGTCAGAACCAACCCAACACGTTTCACATTATACAATAATCTACATGGAAGAAAGCTGGACCAACATTCTCCACTGATGTCCTGGAATTCACCTTAATTGGGCTGGACTTTGACTAGGACATTCAAAAACCTTCCTTTTAGAACTTTTTTTCCGTCTTACCAAATTATTTAAAAGTGCTCGACTGAAAGCTTTTTAAATTTCTGCTGCCAGAAACAGAAACACTTTACAAAATATAAATTTACACTTTTTAAAATTACACTGTAAAGAAATTTAAAAAGATAATTTGGGCTATTTAATCTGACATAAGAAAATAGGGGGTTATATTTCACTGCTACATTTTCACAACGTTAGTCATTTAAAAAGATCACAGTTTCAAACTAAATCATTAGCAAGGCAATAAATATTTCATTAGCAAGACAAATAATTAATTACCAACTGATTACAAGCAAAATATTCATCTCCAAACTAAATTGGTATTTAGTTTATGAACTACATATTCAGCTCTAACTGCAGCTAAATATTTAGTTCATCAGCTGGATTCTTAGCTACAAACGCAATTATTGGGTATTTAGTTGGTATTGATTATTTTCCAAATATCAAATTGGTAAAGACTTAGCGCTAAACTAAATATCTAGTTAGCCAGTAAAATACTTAATTTACCAATTTAGTTTACAAACAAAATATTTAGTTCTGAACTAAGTATTTGTTTTTCCTCATTTAATCTTTTCATGTCTGGATGAGACGTTTTGCTCTTTGAAATCTGTCTGCCTACTTCATGCTGTCAGAAAGTTTCTATTTAAGGATGTTAACGTATTTCTGTCCCTCCTGCATGTTTTCCTTCCACTCAACTTTCTGTCATGTTTGAATACAGCTCTGTGAATGAATAAAATCTGTAAAATATAGAACAATCTGTATTGTTCAGAAACTGAATTTAGCTGCTGAACAATATCAATATTTCTATAATATTCTAATTTATCGAGTTGGATCAGAATATTTTGCAACAAATTGAACCAAAAACTTTTAAAATGAGTTTAAATTCAAATCTGGCCCAATAAAATACTCTGATTGAATGCAGCGCTTCTTCCAGTAATTTAATCTGTAATCCTGTGACAGATTACAAACGAATATATAAAAAAACATTTAAACGTTCTTCAAAAATAACACTTAAAAACCTAATTTTTCAGCTTTTGTTGGAGATCAGTTCAATAAAAACGCTTTCAGTTCCTTTTCTTTCTGAATGTTGGAGGATTCGGTGGAGCTTCTATGAAACGGTTTGATGGTTGGGCAGGAAGCGGCAGCCGGGATCTGGGCCGACGGTTCTGCTCCTTCCTGCTGCAGCGTTATTATTTCTGAGGCTGACATTGCAGCGTCTCGCTCGTGACACCCGGTTCTTATTCTGCTCTGAATTATGCATTTGTGTCCATGCAGCCCAAGGCCATGATGGCGTCAGACTGAACCACCGTTGTGTCCCACGATGTCGGATTTATGACGGCAGACAAGATGGTGGCGATGAGAAATATCATCATCCTCAGGAGCAATTATTACCTTCTTCCAGTGGACGTGGATTTATTCATCGTAAATCTGTGTTTTGTCTGGTTCATGATTCGTTTTAATTCATTATTTCCGTATTTTAGGAAACTAAAGTTGTGGCAGATTATTTCACTTATTGAACAAAACTAAACAAATTTTTCATCAAAAATAAGGAACTTCTGCCTGAAAGCTCCTAATTTTTGCTGAAGTTACTTGTAAATTAATTTTGTCTTATTTCAAATGTACTAAGATATTTGTACTAAAAACTAGACAACACTACTTTATATCCAAACAATATTCCACATTTTAACCAAACTAAACCGTCGGACTGCGGCGCCTCCTGCAGGATCGGAGGTCACT
This sequence comes from Poeciliopsis paucimaculata, assembly GCA_903067055.1. NCBI lineage: Eukaryota > Metazoa > Chordata > Actinopteri > Cyprinodontiformes > Poeciliidae > Poeciliopsis > Poeciliopsis paucimaculata. The sequence goes on along the minus strand of CAEGAD010066806.1, from coordinate 23,958 downwards.
GCGTCTGCTTTTCTTCCCTTTACGCTCTCAGCAGATTTCACACGTCTCTTCGTAGATCACAGTCTCACAGATTTAATTACATTTTAGGAAAAACAGTGGATCAACTTCTATCTGTGTCGTTCATAGAAAAAAATCTGATCTGGTTCAGCAAAAACACTCGTTTCAGACCGAATGGATTCTGTTTAAAGTCTTTGCAGATCTCAATAACTTCTGCATGCAAATAAACAGACTTTCTCACATAAACCAAACAGGATTGGAAATATGGTGACTCTTAAAGAGTTTTAGCTCCCTCTCAGTGTTTCACTGCGCTGTTGTCCTTGTCCGGGACACAGCAGGGCCGATTTATTGAGCAAAATGCATCAGCCTGAACTCACACAGGATGCTTTCTGCCTTCTTCTTTCTCAATTAATCAAACTTTATGTACAGAACAGTTTTACTGCAGTCCGGTGTAACACCACGCTGCAAACAGACCATAAAAACCAAAGAACTGGTGGCACCTCGGCAGGTTTGGAGCAAGATTTTCATATAAATTTCTATAATTCTGGAATATTTTTCCTGGAACTCTCAGTGCTGCCCTCCTTGGGTTGAGTGGTGGTACTGCAGCTGAAGTTTTCTACTGGTTCCAATGGTCCAGTTGCTACAGTGACGTCACCCTAGCAAGGTCCCATTTCTCTGCTGAAAGGCAACAAGCTGCTAGCTGGCGATGACTAGCATTGTTTTTAGGCATCAAGTTGTCAACATAACGTACTAAATCTTAAATGTACGGTTGATGTATAAAAGAGAGAAACAGTGCTTTGCTACTAATTGTCAGATAAAGTCAGGAAAGTTTTAATTTAAAAAACATAGCGAGGGAGAGGGCAGTAGTTCAGTTATGCTAGCTTGACTATGACAACTGTAACATGTAGATGTGCTGTGGAATCCAGTGTTTCAGTTCCACAAATACATAGTTGATCCAAAGCACCAAATCTGACAGATCATCAGTAGTTTAGGTGTTTAAATTAGCAAATCAACCACCACAGTGTTAGCTTAGCTTATAGCAGCGGTAGCTAATCTGCCACAGCGATCACTTACTAGTCATGAAATAAACATCAAGTATAAAAGCATAAAACTGGAACGGACTGAATGTCCTGTCTTTGTGTGGGAAATGTTTGTGTTTTTGGTGATGAATCCTCATAAAAAGTTGCTACATTTGTAGCAAGCTCTTTAAAAAAAAAACATTGCAAAACATGTTGCTGCTTTTTTAAAAAGGTCTAGTTTTGACGCTAGAGGATCTGTTGCCAAATATGGTCATGAAGTTGAACACAGTCCTCTCTCTCCCTCTACTCATATTCAACCGTGGCCACGCCCCTCTGTCTTGGCTCCGCCCCCTTTGGGATTTTTTTCAAAATGTATCCAGAGGTTTAGCTTCCAGTTAGGATATAAATCCAGTTTCCATGTAGCAACTGGGTAAACTGGTAATGCATCAATCATTTATTTCCCTATTTTCCCCCCAACAAAAATGCTTTTCTTTTAAAAAACTGAAGCAAATCTTACTTGACAGAAGAAATGTCTCCATGCTGGATCCATTGTTGTTCAAAGAAACTCCTCCTGGGTTGTCGCCAACGTCTCTTTCTGTTGCCGCCTGCAAAGTTTCCAGACAAGGTGAGTGCAGTAAGACGTTTGTGTTGCACCTCGTTCTGTAATCGCAGGACGTTTTAACCAGCCGACTTTCCCCTGGGATTAATGGGCTTTTAAAGTTAGAAACCGTGAAGTCGTTTGGACAGACGGGCAGCCGTCCTGAAGAGCGTGGCTCATTTAGCGAAGCAATAAAATATGAAACTCCCTGAAAATAAATTCAGCTATAACCCCCAACATGGAAACACAAGGACTAATGATCAGACCGCGCTCCACGATCACATCTCCGCTTCATAGATAAATCAATCTGCTGCAGCGTCTGTCACACCAAACTGAATAATGTGTTTTGAAAGGAGAATGAAAAGTAAAAAAAAGCCTAAAACTTACTTTTGTACAGAAATTAACATTTGATCACTTTTCATGTGAGGTGGACCATCATAGAACCGCTGAAAAGAATAAATGAGGTAAATTGTTTAGTGTTAATTTTGATGCTTACAGAAAATCAAAACTCAAATCAGAAAATTATATCAGACTGCTATAGAAGAGAGGTGTATTTAGAGGAAAGTTAAGTGGAAGGAAAATGTGTCGACACAAACGGATAAAGCCTTGGGAGGAAAAGGAAGCTTCAAGCCTCACATTGTTTTAAACGGTTCCTGAGTCACTTTTATCTGATTAATTAATGCCCCAATAATTGGAAAAGGTTCGACTCCGTTTCATTTTAATTTGCTTTAATTAATATTCAACAAGCTAAACAGAAAATCCACATTGTCTCATCACGCATCAGCCAGATAAAATCATTTAACTTGTTATGACAAAAACCACCAAATATGGCTCCAACAACAATAAAATTAAAAACTTTCACTTAAATCACAACAACTTCCTCCTGGATTGTTCACCTGCTTGTGTGTAATCAAATGTTATAAGGTTTTCATGTCGATCTGGAGGATGAATCTGCCCAGTTGCTGCACTGGAAACTGGAGTTGTAAACAAAACTTTCTCCTAAGTTTTGTAATTTGGGGAACATTCATGCAGCAAGAATCAGAGCAGTTCGACGAGCCGCCGGCGGTCCACAGCTCGCTTGGAGCTTGGAAAGATTTTTTTAACGATTGATTTAGCTAAAACTGCGTTAGCGTGGTAAAACAAAATGCTTTGTTGGTCCAGAGAGTCTGGACGCTCAACTACTGGAAAAGGATTGTTTTCTGGAGGCAAAGATCTGATTTTATCCAATAGCTAACATATAGCAGGTGACGTACGTAAAGTGCTAGCTTAGTGGAAATTACTGAGCGCCGTAAACAAGGATCACCAAGTCGAACAACTTCTCCGTCAGCAACAAAACATCTTTACACTGAATGAAACACTGAATTTCTTTAAAAACCAACCTGGTTGGTGTTGCTTTTAAATCATGAACGAAACGCTGACCAACATTTTGATGTGTAATGACGCCACTAGAGGTTTTTCTAATTGTTGCCTTTGTGTTTTGTAAAGCACTTTGAACTGCCTTGCTGCTGATTATACAGAAATAAACTAAATAATACAATTTTATGTAATACAGTCGACTGTTTTCTGACATTAGCAAAAATCAATACCTGCAAATCTTAAAATGAAAACTGTTTAGTTTGTGCAACACTTCCAGTCAGAAACAAACGGTGGTTTTTCTGATGTTTTCTCAGCCTCAGTAAATGACCAGCAGCTTTTTGTTTTGACTCCATTTGGAGCCTCTAATAAACGCGGCTGCATTCAGGAGAAACCTCCCATCAGACGCGTCTCCCTTCTGTGATGGAAAACTGGGACAAAAGGCCCGTTTGTCGCCGTATCCGTGTCTCCATTGTGTGCCGCCGTTGGCCCAGCTTAATGCGACCTCATGTTGGCTGCGTGAAAACATTTCAGTGACAGCATGTTGGTTCATTCGGCAGGCTAATTAAAGCGTCCGATAGAGTTGCTCATCGGTTTGGAACGGAGAGAGAAACCTGCAGCTGACCTGTTTCTCTGCCCCATTTGGCACCGCTGCTCTGAAATGACTGGAGCCCAGATATTTCTGTCAGAACCGGCTGCTCAGGTGTTCCCTCAATGATGGCAGGAGGGACTCAGCACCGACCCTCAGCATCCAAGAAACTCACGTCCCTAATGACTTCCTAAGGCGGCGAAACGGCCTCTCTGAGAAAAATTTAAAAATTATGACAATTCTCTTATCATTTCAACTTTCTTATAATTTTATTCTCATTGTACAAAGTTTCCACAAGTCTGAACCGGAAGTTATCCCCGCCATCTTGGCAGGCAAGCGCAGCAGACCCATGGCTCCCAAACCAACGAAAAGAAAACATGTGGATAATCTCAACCAATTTGTTAATAGAAAAGATTTATTAACAAAATGGCTGCTGTCAGGATCGACCCATTTGAGTTGGATGTGCCTCCGATCTGTGAACACGAAGTGTTGGTACAACATGGAGGAGCTTCACGGACGCATACGAAAAATGTTTCAACGGATTTCTAAAGGACGTACGAACTCTGCGTGAACTCTTTTTTTCTTTTAAATTCTTCAATTTTTGTTTTTAAAATACAAAATTAAAAAATAAGCCTTTTTTTTTTTGCTATGCGGAAGATTTGACATTTGGTTACAATTTGTGACACAGAAGATTCAATAACTTCATTGAGCCCTGATGAGGAACCGCACAGCTTTAGCTTCAGCGGCTAAATCTCTAACAGATAGCTAAGCTAGGTTGGTGGAATCAACTGACTCTCGCACTCTTTGGTTGCCTAGCAACAACCTGCTGGGTCAGAGGAAGTTCAAGCATTATTTGGCGCCCGACTACGCAGCAGTTTTGGCATAAACTACGTTTTACGCCTCTTAACTTTTTGATTTAATAAAATAAACAGTTTGGAGTGAAAACAGAGGATAAACCAGGAAATGTCACATCACCAGTGTGGCAGTATTTTAGATATTTATTTCAGAAAATTAATCAATAATTGTCAATAGATTGATATGAAACATTGTGATACGTTTTACCAAAGTAGAAATATTCATGATTAACTCACCAAATTTCTGTTTTAATACTTTGATAACTTTGGGAAACATAAATAATTATTTTTTTAAAAGCCTTTCTGAGTAAAGAAGGGAGGCATTACCGACCTCGTTTCCTCTCACAACAAAAAGTTTGATGGTCAGCCATGACCCCCTGCTGCGTCTTCAGCGCTAAAACAATCAGAATCAGTTTTTCCCTCCATTGTAAACTTGGAGAGATCGAACGCGGGAACTTTTCAGGCTGTTATTGTTGCCGTGGAAAAGCCTCTTTACTTTATATATAACACACTGGAAAAAAGATGATCCATTGCTAAAAAAATAAATAAAAGGTGAGCTTTGCATTCACAAAGCATTCTGGGAAAAAAGTCAAACATTTCTGTTGGGAAAGTGGAGGGGAAACTGCTTTAAGTGGAGAAATACACAGAAAAGATGCTGGTGGTTCCTGAACGTTGGGGCTATAAAGGGTCCGATCTGAAAGAGGAATTATTTATAGAGACGGTGCGGCTTGCAGCCTCTTCCCGTTATCCGACGGCCCGATCAAACCAGGAACACGACAGCCAGGCCCTCACTTCATTATTCCCTCCAGCCGCTTTAACTGGATACAAACCAGATTAGGGATTTAAGACATTTTTTAAAAAGTAATTTTAAAAATCATAAAGTTGCTTTCATGGATAAAATTGATCCGGTGAGGCAGAACTGCAGCCATGTTGGGGAGATAAGGGGAGGATGAGAGGAAGCACAGATAAATCCCCGACACTAACGCACTTCGCAGCGCCACAGAAACAGTTTGAATTAATAAATCTATAAAATACTGATTTTAAAAGTCTTTCAAATTCATCCAAAATGAAATCAAGTTAACACTCAACTGTAATTAAATGTTAAAGACTCAACCTGAAACAACTACAGGAAATATAGAGTTTTGGGCTTCACAGAAAAACATTAGCCTTTTGTAAAGTTTCTCAGTCAAAATTAATATTTCATGTTATTTAGCCTATTATAACAGAAAAACCAGGGTTAATTTTCCAAAGTCAGTTTCACTAAACTAAATACTTAGTAACAAGCTAACTATTGAGCTAGCTGCGAGCTAGCTGCGAGCTAGCTAGCTTGTGTAAACTTTCAGTTGAATAAAGTTAAACATCTGTGTTAAAGTTTTGGGTCTCGGGTAATTAGACTTTTATATTTATGATCTTATTTTTAAGTCTGAAAGCTATTTACACAGCAGTTCCACGTTAGCATTAGCTTCTGCTACATAGCATGTTGGTGTAGCACTTTAGCATTAACGTCCAACAGATGCCATGATGGCGTAGCATTTAGCTTTAGCTTGCAGTAAACGTGTTGGTATAGTTCTTGTTCCAGCTGGTCTGGTTGATGTTTTGATGAATTTATTTTCTGTTAATATTCTCAGAATGTTTGATAATGAAAACTTCAGTCTTTTTTTATTCACAAGGAGATTTACAAACAACGCTTCAAAGCAGACACCAAAATGTTTTTAATTTTCACCGAGTTATATTTATATCTGACTGAGGAAACATGGAGGGTTGAACTCTGACTTTCAGGTCCAGTTGGGTTTTATGTCTTTTCAGTATTTAGAGACGCATGAGGATCGAAACAATTGATTATATGTCAAATTTATTTCACCTCGATACTTAAATCTTGATAACTCTCATCAGGCAGAACTTTTATTCCGAGGATTCCCTGATTGATTCTTCAGCTCTGTTTACCTGGACCTACCTGTAAACAAAACGCCTTACCTTTTCCCGTCTATCAGATAAACAGTTTATAGTTCTGGGATGTAATAAACGTGGATTGAAACGTGCAGCCTCTGCACATTATAAAAATTAATTTCCATGACAAGTCATTAGGTGTTTGACCCAGATCCAGCTCTGATTGGCTCCTTCACCAGCTGATCAGGTGATGTGCTCAAATCGGATCATCCTTTACCTTTTTCATGCTGCTCAGCGTCCTGGAAGGAAACGCTGAAGGGAATTTAGAGCAGCTTCCTATTTTAGAAAGGAGGCTAATAGAAACAGGCTTTTAAGAAGATGCTGAGCCGCCGACCCGACATAAAAGCCTCAGAAGTACAGAACCACGCAAAGTATTCGCACTCTCAACCCTTTTCCAACATCACTGGGATTTTATGTGAAAGAAACGCAAAGCTTTGCAGAATTGTAAACAGTAAGTTGTTTCTATGGGGACCCGTTTGTAAAGTTACACAGCAAAAAATGAACAGCAATAATTTGGATTATTTATTTACCTGTCAAGAGAAAAAGGACCTGGTTTAGTTTTTAAAGTCATACTTTTACTGCATCGTTCATTCATTTATGAAATGCCAGTTTTAAACTAAAATAGCAAGCCAAGTACTTAGTTTATAGACAATATATTAAGTTAGTAAATTAAATATTTCGTTAGGTAGCTAAACACCTGGTGTCAACCTAAATATTTTACAAACAGTATATTTCATTAGAAAGAAATATTAGCTAGCTAAATATTTTGCACCAAACTAAACATTGAGTTAGCAGTGTAAATATTTTTACACCAAACTACATATTTAGTTATAATTTAGTTAGCTATGTATTTAGTCAGCAAGCTAAATATTTTGTTAGGTAACTAAATATTTAGCACCATAACTAAGTATTTAGTTAAGCTATACATTTAGTTAGCGAGCTAAATAGTATTTTGTTTCAAACTATATGTGTGGTTAGCCAACATTATCAAAAGCTACTGCAATATTAAAACTAATTGTAAGATAATAAATGGATGTTAAAGTGATTTTAAAGCTTCTATAAGTGTTTAAAACAAACCATACTAAGGTTTTGGAGAAAAAGTTTTGACCTAGCAGACAAAATATACCCAGGATGCATTGCAGCATAAAAACATGGCGACGTCAATGTGACTATTTACATTTATAAAAGTTTAACAGCCCTAGGTACTTTTTGCTGTAATGTTTTTAGATGTGAAATAAATGTTTTATTCAAAGCCATTTATAACTAATGATGAATCCGTTTGAAGTTTAAAATCTAAACTAACTTTCTGAGACTAAACCCGTTTATTTCTGTTTCAGCAGTCAAAACGGCTTCCAGACGTGAGCTACAGAACATTAATGGCTTCATCAATCATTTGCTGAAGGAATCGCATCTTTCAGACAAAGGTCACCTTTACATTAATGATTTTGTTCAGGAATGCATGAAAAATATTAGGACACTATTTCCCATTAAATGTACATTTTTAAACATTTCTGTTTGTGTAGTTTTGTTGAAAATGCAGATTAATGCCCTGAACACTGCTCCTCCCCAGTGTTTAAAAGTTACAGACTCCCTGCGGTGCGTTCAGATGCGTCATGTTGACAGTCGTTCATAAATCTCGCCCGAGTTAAAATGCAGCCGCGCCGATAGCAGGAAAACTGAGGAATAATGGAAACTCTGAGGAAGTTGCGCGGACGTGACAGCAGCATGTTCAGTTTCAGCAAGATTAATGGGAGAAACAGAGAAACCAGTTTGTTGTTAATACTATTCCCAGCATGAACAACAACAATACAGTTTCCCACATAAGCTGTGATTTCACCCACTGAGGAGAAAAGGCTCCACTACTAACTTTCCCCTACAGAATCATAAAATCTCCATTTGGCGTAAAGCAGGTCGGTGTTATGGCTCCTTAATGCGCGAATCAGCTTTATAGAGAATAAAATGTTTTGTAAAAACATTAAAAATCAATCTGTACCCTGTGGTATTTCACCTGCAACCACTGAAATATATATATATGGATCTGTAAAAATACTTCCACAGAATAAAATGAGCGCGGAGCGATCAATCTCCTCCACAGTGGAAGCGTCCATCCTGTTCACTGACGTTCAGATAAAACTCATTAAACCGCATCAGGCTGCAAGCTGGGAACCAAAGAAACGTGTTTTAGGGAAGCAGTGGCGCGGATTTGAACAGAATTAACATTAAATAAAAAGGACACAGAGAAAGTCAACTGTTAAAAAAAAAAATCAAAGTCTTGTCCTGTTTGTGTTTCCAGTATCTTGAGAAATATGCACCAGCTCTCTTTTGGCAAGCTAGTTGCGTTTTAAATAAGCACTGATAGATAGAATAGCACCCACCAGCATGTTCAGCTGGAAAGTAAATAATTAGCTAACCAACTAAATATTTATATCTGGTTTGAAACCGAGGCGTTTATGAATGGCATATTTTACTCTTTTGAAAGGCTAAATAATTCAAATTGCAGTGGTTAGTTGTTGACTGTGTAGCTTAGCGGCGCCCCCTAATGTTGAACGTTCCCCAAATCTTGATTCTTCAATACTGTTTGTGAACACTTTGAAGGTGAGCCAAGTTTGGTAAACGTTTTCAAAGTTAGCAAAAATGCTACTTTAGCATTAGCAGATTAGCCTTAGCGTAGCTATCCCTGCCATTGGAGTTGGATTTAAATAATTTTATGTAAAGACCAGATAAGTTTTATTATGTCCAGGTACCCAGATCTCTATATTATAAAAAGAGGGTTTGCCTTTTTAAAAAACTGGGTTTAATGCTGAACTTTTTCATAAATCTTAATTATCTGAATGCCAGGATTTAGCCAGCTCTCATTTCTCCAGCAGCATTTTCTTCATACATTTCCCTCCTTGTTTCAAACATGAATAACTCAGCAGGAGATAATTTAACAAATTTAACACTTGCAGTTCTGTTCATCTAACCCCAAATGCACCTTTCAATAAAATCTCACTGATACAATCAATCATAAATCTTAATCATCTTTATGCTGATCTATTTCCTGGCAGCTTTCAGCCAGAGCCAGCTCTCATTTTTCAGGCAGTTAATTTCACATTAATTCACACAAATGATTATGAATGGGGAATTATTCCCAAACTAACAGATTATCCAGAAAATAAATGGAACGAAACCCTTTATTTGTTTTATTAAGAGGAGCAGTGCAGCTCTGCAGCACCATGTGCCTCAAAACAAGGATTAATAAAAGGAAAATAAGTTGGGGATGAAACACAGGCAGCGGCACAGATTTCTGGAGTAAAAAGCCGGCAGATTTCCAAAATACTCCCCTCGGATGCAGCTATTTATGTGGAGAAATGAAGCATCACTGTATCTAATTTGTGGCAAATTGATCCTGGAGACTCGGGCTGTCATCCATCCTCCTGCTTGTATGTTTAGACTGCGATTTATTCTTCGTCTGAAGGGAATAGAGCTGGGAGGACAAATGTGTCATCTCGCTGCCTCTCTGAGGCCCCCATGTCACACAGGAGCCGTGATGATGAAGGAGCCTGCCGAGGAAGGATTCACTCCTGCGCTGGCATCAGAACCTCCGCTCTGCCACAACCACGTCCAACACGGCGCAAATAAGTTCAATAACGAGGTTTAAGGAGAAGTGCGTGAAAAGAACAAGTAGCTGAGGATTTGAGTCAAACTGTTGAGATTTCTGATTCAATCATGAATCTAACATGCAATAAACTGATCAATTTATGACTAATTGATCATTTAACATAATTAAAAGGGGGTGAACTATATCAAATGAAGCTGTTGTACCAAGTTTCGCCACAGGGTGGCGATGCTTCCCATGAGGCAGTTTGGTTCATTTTTATCTCCTGCTTCCTGCGCTCACAGACACATGAAGAAGAGCAGAAATAGTGGAGTTTTTATTTTACTTTTGGTTAATGTCAGCTCATTAACGTCCAGCAATAAGCGGATGTGCGATTTATATCAATGTAATATCGTTTATTAATTTATCTAGACTGCGGTTTCGGGGCGGAATTACCGTTCTACTGTGTTAGCATTTCAGCACTAGCTTAGCAGCTAACTGCTAACTGTTAGCGGTACGGTGTTACATCGATCCGTTTCCCCAACAGCTACAAGGCAAAAAATAATACAATTCAATCATTTAATCAGTAAAAATATGTTTATGGTTAAAGTTCTTGAACATAACAGCTGGTTTGTGGCAACGGCATCATTAAATTCAGCTTTAAAATAAAAATGTGAAAAGAAGCCATGTAGTTTATTGTAAAGATAATGTATGTAAATCAGGACCAACATCTTCTACCCGAGGAACAGCAGCAGGATTGCACCAAGTTGTGTTTATTTTACTCACTTTATTAACCAGAATGGGAATTAACAAGCGATACACGGTGCAATCAATACCCACTGCTACTCAAACTGGAGGCAATAAAAGGATTAAGATTAATGATTTTTAAATTGCAAGTCATTAAGAGGCCATTCAGTGGGTTATTCAGTCAATAATACCTTTAAACAGTCTAATTTACTCCACTGCTGCTGCTGAGAGGTGGAGGAAAACAGACCGTCTTCCCACCGTCACCCTGAAAGTAAAATGGTTTCACCATCTTTATGTAGACAGTATTCAGAGCAGAGGGTGGCTCAGGCTTTACTGGGTTTATTTTAGATTCTATAGAGACAATATGAGCCTGGGAAGAAGAAACAATCCACCCAAAAATGTGGAAATCTATCAGAGTTTGGAGGAAAACATTAACTTGGTGTGAATTCAGAGTTCAGCATTAATCAGGGTAACAGTCCCAGTGGGGCTGGTTGCCTTTGGCTGCTCTGCACCTGCACACAGGCGTGGAGCGCATTGAAAGTGGACTTGAATTATTACTTAATAAAATATATTAGTATAAAGAGAAAAATTAAAAATAGCCTGCGGCTGTATGTTAATGTTTAATGGAGAACAAACCCAGAAAAGTCTGTAGAAATGACTTTATTTCCAGTTTGTCCCAGATCCAAGCTGCAGATTTAATGGGCCGCAGTCCTCCGGGTCAGAACCAACGGTACCACAGTTCAGTGTGATAAAAGGTTGGTTTGCTTTTCCTCAACTGGTTGTCGCATTGCCCCCTCTAGTGGCCAAACCTAGACGGTTCAACAGCCATGTATAAGTAAACGTTTTGTTTAAATAACTTTATATAAATATGTCCATGTAACATGTTTCTGGATGGAATAAAAGAAAAACTATTCTTAGCTTTTGCTACATGACATGTAATAGTTGGTAAAGTCAAATTAATTATATGCTGAGAATGAAACCATTTACATTAGCATATTTGTTTAATTTAATAAAAATGGCTTTGTTTTAATAATGATAGTACAATATAATACATACACATGTATTTTTTGTTATTTTAATATCAGCAACCACAAAGAAAAGGAAATTACTGCTATAATTATCACTGCATCAACACAGCGCAGCCACGTCTTGTTTAATTCATAAATAATGAACAAACATGTTTTTATTAATTGGTATTTCTATTAATGACAGTTATCACAATAATGATCTTTATTTTCATAATTATAAATATACAATATTTATAAGAAATTACTGTTAAAATTAGGGAAATATAATCATTACTACAGATCAGCCATATCTTGTTTAATTTAGTCTCAAGTGTAAAAATCATCACTACTTTTGTCTGTTCGAAATAAACATATTTATATTAATGAAACAGTACACTGTGATTATATGTGTATATTTATACCAATATATTTTATATATATTATATTAACATGAGTATTAATGTTAGCAGCATATAAAATAATTACTAGTATTTATATCAACAGCTATATGAAAGCAATATTTTTGTGTAAGAGACAAAAAATGTTATTTTATCATTCCTTAATTTCCTACTTTAAATGTTCCCCAATTCTAATGTAATCTGTATAAATAGATCATATTTTTATTATTTTTTTAATATTTGTATCACTAGTATTAAACATTATGTAGTTCTAGTTATTTGGCATTTTGTAACATTTATTGTATTTGTCTTATTAAGAATTCAACAATAATTTGAACGTGTAGATGGTGGGCGGGGTGAAGGGTTGAGTGGGCGGGGCTTGCAGCTCAGTGTAGTTTGGGTTATAGTGGGTAAAGCAGTGGACATTTCCCAGCCGGTGGATGAAACGCGGAGCCGTGGGTTTGGTCATGAGTGGGCTGTGGCAGTGGGTTCTCTGTGCGCTGGCTGTGAGTGGGACGGCGGGGACAAACGGAGAGTTGACGGGGACGGAGGGACGCCTTCTGCATGCTGATGAGACAGACTTCACAAAGCAGGACTTCAGGAAACAGCAGCAGCAGCAGCAGCAGCAGCAAGGCCTGCCAGGTTTGGAGCAAGAACTGCTTACAAATTTAAACATCTTGCACATTTTACAGCTCAATTATTTCCAGTTTAGATCAAATAGGTTTTGATGCTTTAATAATTTCAGTCAATTTTGGGGCATTTGCATTAAAACTACATATTTGTATCAGATTAAGCCTAAAATATCCTCCTTTGTTTGAGGATTTACTCACAAATCTACTAATCTGTTCATGAGTAAGAAGTGATGGAAAAGAGCCACTATGGCAAGCAGTTTTATCATAAAATGGGCTGTCATTTTCATATAAACTCTTCAAACTTAAACGGTCCTTTTGATTGACAACATTTCTGATTTCTCAACTATGAGGACACATTTCCTGTGGACCGACAGATCCATCCTTCCCGTTTTAGGAAAACATTGCGGAAAGAATTCAATCCGGAACTGAATCCTTTACAGGCGAATTTAGAGCGTTTTCTCATCTAATATTCCGGTAGACTCTGTTTAATTTGGGATCAAACTTTCCAAACTAAGTCATCATCTGCTCCACCTCCAGCTGCTGTGGTTCTCTGTCTCTCTGCTCTGTGTCAAACCAACCTGTTCCCCTCCGGGCCTGTGGGGGCGCTGCACCAAGAACCACTGAAGTAAACTACACAAAAACCTCCGAAGACACTGAGAGCAACTTCCTTCTTCATGAAATGGAAACTTAAGTGGAGTAGGATCACATATTAGCAGTTGGAGGGTTTCTCTTTGGCTGGAAACCACAAGCCATTTCAACCGCTAACGCTAGGCTAACGCTAGGCTAATGCTAGGCTAATGCTAGTGTTTGTTTTGGTTGCATTTACCCAAAATTTCCTGCTCTGTAGTCCATTTTCTGCTTTCGGTCCGCATGACGTTCACATAGCATTTGAACTGCACCAGACAGACCAGAGTTCGGTTTTTCGGTCCAGTTACGCATTCACAGCTCCACAAACGAACCGGCCCAAACAGACTGGAGTTGGACTGAAGCAAACTAAACGTCGCTGGTGGGAATTCAGCCATATAGCTATAGAGTCTTTAATCATGAGTTTGATTTCAGACATCTTTAAACATCTTAAGAACTAACGCCGCTTCAAATGCTTCGGGATTTCAGAACATTTTTCTGACGACCAACAATCCAGATGTAAATGTAAATGTCTACAAAGTCGTTCCAGATGTCAATAAAAACCCAAATCAACCAGGTCTGAATTAAAGGCAAGTTTTCAGCAACGTTAAAACAGCAGGTTCATTTCAGATTTTTTTGTTTATGCTACTAAACTTAATCTGACACAATCAGACTTGTGTGTGAACGGTTTACAACTCCAAAGAGAGTTTATAGTAGAAGTTTCTGATTGAACCCAGCCAACGAATTCTGGTGAAGAATTATAATGCACGTCTCGTGTCAACGCGTTAAAAGTAGCATAAAATGCGACATGACCATTCAGACCTATATCTGATGTTTAGCATCGGCTGATACTGATCCGATAGAGAAACATCCGCCTGCTTTGTGTATACATCTTAAATTGCCTAAATTGTTCAGAAATTTTGTACATTTCTGAGGACATAAACTGCAATATATGGTAAATGGAAACAAAAAAAGTTGGCCCTTAATTCAGCCCGACAGAAACTATCATATTTCATGTTATGCTTGAATAACAGGCAGATATAAACTCCTTTACATCAGGCACTCTGGAAAAAAAAAAGTTTACAGCCTGAGAAATATATCCAAATTCCCAATTGTAAGATCCAAAGGAACGTTTGTTTTTTTCAAAGCTCAAGCATTCATTTCTACAAAGTCTGAAGTTTAGTTGGACTATATGCTACAACTGCTTGCCGTAGGCCTCATGAGTAATGGTTTCTCCATCTGTTTGTTTGCTCCATCAAGCTGTTGTGCTGATAATTTACGGTACGATTCGAGTTCTTCAGCATTTAAAGAAAAGCAGCTAAAAACTGAACTCTTTAAATTCCTGCAGACCAAATGTTCACCAGGCAGATTTATCTTCTTGTTCAGTTTCTGGTTCATCATTCACAGAAAACCGAATGAAAGCAAACCCGTCCTGAACTTCTCCCACCAGGATTTTTCTTTATAGCAGTGGAGGAGCTGAAAGAGGGATTTGTGACCCTGTTTGCTGATCATGACTAATTCATGCTGATGTAGGAGTGCATCGCCCTGCATCGTCACATGATCCGCTCTGGAGCTGCATCGCTTGGACATGTAGCCCAGCGTGCTGTTATCTCCGGCACAAACAGCGCCGCACTCCTCCGGCCCGGCTGCCGCTTCGCTTGGCGCTGCCAAGTCAAAGCTTGGGGAAGAAAGGACAGTCCAGTTCGTGTTTCTGAGAGATTATTGACCGAAACTTAGAAAGACACACAGTTCAGGGTGATTCTCGTGTTTAACGAGCTGAGAAACACAGCGGTGTGTTTGCCTCCTTCCTGATTTTGTCTTTTCCATGTTTGTCACACTTCAGTTTTTCAGAGCATCAAACCTATTTAGATTTGAGTCAAAGATAAATAATTACAAAATGCAGTTTTTAATTGAAAGTTTTTATTAAAATAGATAAGAAAACCTACTTGGCTCTGTGTGAGGAAGTGATTGACCCAGCTGTTAAAATGACCTGCACTTGATCAGGTTTGAATTTATTTGGCTATTAAGTGATTTTAAAAGGATAATTAGTAAAAATAAGTAAACATCCCAGTGGATTAAACTCCCGATTAATCCCAGTGGATTAATCGGGAGTATCGGGTTGGTTTTTGAGCTGCTGCTTCATTTTTCTAATAATTTAATAATATTGAACAGTTCATTAAAATTCAAACCTGTTGAACTATTTGTTTATTTTACCTGTGTTTGCGCTGCTGTTACGACAGTGAAACTCCATCAGCTAAAGGGTTGTTTCCAGATTTAACATTTAATTTAACTCCTGACTAAACTGCACTTTAATTTGTACAGATGTTCTCCCACTGAAAGCTTGGACTGCACAAAAAGTGCTCTGAACATTTGATTTGTACAGAAGAGATTTGAAATTGAATTTAGTTAAATTCTGACTTTAAGTTCAGAGATCAAAAGTTGTAATTCTGAGGAAAAAGTTAGAATTATGAAAAACAAAAGTTTTTAATCCTCTTCCTTATTAGTTTGCATTAGAAATGCTTTGAACAGTTATTGCCTGCATACAGCTGATAGATTAATCCATATATATATCATTTTAATGTACGTTTCTCTTTTTAAAATTACATTTTATACACTTTAAATTTTTCCCTCTCCACCTTCCATGGTGATTATTGACTCTGATGAGGCTCCATAAAAACAATTCTTCTGTTGAGCTGAACTTTAATTCCTTAATAATAAACACCTTTATTTAAAAACAGAATTTTATGTTGTTTTGTGTTTGATATAAATCGGTTTGATGTTCTGAAACACTATGCAGTAATAAAATAAAATCCTGTCAGGGGAGCCGCCGTTTTCTCATCCATCAGCTGAAACAATGGCCTCATTCCAGAAACAAGCCGGGCGGACGCGGGTCATTAGAGATAATTCCCCGCAGGACCATCTGTCTGATCTGCCGGTGGTCGCACCGATCGATCGGTCGACTCGTTTCTGTTCTCTCCTGCATGTGCATCATCATCTTTGAGTCATCTCTGGTGAAAATGACAGATATCAACCCACTTTCAGCCACATCTTAGTCAAACATGATATTTCATCTTTTACAGTCGTTTCATCTCGCGGCTCAATTTGCCAAATGGAGGGATTATAGTAATCTGGCACCAAGAAAAAAGTCTGTCTCAGATTTAGTGACCTGCCCCTTCTGTTGCGTTTGGCCACTGAAGCAGGAAAACGCTTCAAAGAGACGTTTCCTCTCCCAGAACCGCCATCCGTCCATCTGCAGCATCTCTGCCAAATGCACTCGCTTGTTTCTCACTGAAACTGAAAACAGACGCAGCTACAAGCTACCGCTAACTGTTGGGTGTAACGATTGGGTCGAGTTTGGCCTGAAAGGTGATATGAAGCATCGTAATTATAGCTGTAAACCTTTGGGCAAATCTTGCAGCAGCAGGATTAGGATAAACTCTGATGTTTGTGATGCGACGGCGCCTCAGATTGCTTCTGTAGTCGAGCTTTAGCGCTTCATTAAAGATGAAAAATGGCTTCTTTGTGGCAAATTGCTGTGAAATTTGCAGGTTGCCTCAAAGAAACGTCTCTTTAAACTTCAATTCCACTTTTATCAGAAAAGGAAGAGCTGCTTGCAGACCAGAAGGAGACAGAAACGTCTTGCTGAGAGACAGGGAGCAGTTACAAGATCAACTTTTAGGATAAAAACGGGTTTTATTTTAGGAGCCATCAGACTCTAATCTCTAAAAAAAAATTTAAAAAAATCAGCTAAAACTTTGTTTTTGGTCGTTACATGAATGATGCAAAAATCTAAAACACACATACAAAAAAGGGAAATTCAGCAGAAAAACTAAAGAGGAAAGGTTTCAACCACAGACAATAGAAGCAAAAACCGAATGAATAAAACCGTATTTTATTTACGGTTGTTGCAATAAAACCGTATTTTATTTACGGCTGTTGCAACCTTAAATAAAATACAAGATAAGAGCATGGGGGGATGCAGCAATAAGGTTTTTTTTCCTTTTAAACAGCTAGAATAAAAGCTGCAAACTTGATCAACTCAGAAGTCCTCCAGACCACTAGGGGCAGTCGTGTGGCTACCATTTTAAAGATCTTAATAAAAATACACCACGTTTGTTTGATTTCATAAATGTGTGGGGTTAGCTGCCCTTCAAACTTTTGCTAATATCTTCAAAGTAAAAGCAGCACAAACGTTTAGTTAGTTAGTTAAACTTTATTAATCCCATAGGGAAATTGAGGTTGAATTATTATTTCACATCCACACAACATTAAAATCGTACAACTGGGGGACATCCTTTAAAAAAGTACATAAAATATAATAAATACATTACCACTAAAAAAGGTCTAGTAAAGTGCTTAAATATGTTAAAAAGAAACTAGTTACCCCGCTAGCACCAGTTTCACCTGGGTGAAAGTTTGATGGAGGTTATCTGGAAAAGTGACATTTGTTTTCTGTTGTGCTCCTCTGACAGGCAGCAGCTTCATCCTGAGGGTTCAGGTGAGCGACATGCTGACTGGTCGGCCGCTGAGCAAGGCAGTGGTGGAGCTTTTCGTCAACCACACCCTACGCAGCGCAGCTTTCAGCGGCGACGGCGGCGACGCCCGACTCCACGGGCCGTTCCACGCTGGGCTTCCTGTCGCCGTGGCAACCAGCAAGCAGGGCTTTGTTTCCGCTCTGCTGCTGTGGGAAACCAGCAGGAAACCCAGTGAGTCAAAAATCCAGTCCAGGGGTGTTCAAGGTGCGGTCCGGGGGCCGTTTGCGGCCCCTGGATTAGTTCTGAGTGCCACAAATTTGTGTAACTTTTTAGGATGAGATTTTCCAACACAAGTTTCAATCTTCTTAAACGTAAAATGTTTTTTTTTTTTTTTAAACTCATTAGCTGTGTGACAAACTTCTAGAGTTTTAACTCAAACAAACTTGGACACGCCCAGTCATTATATTTGCCCAAATGTGGATAAATTTGTTTTATAAAATTTTGTTTTTATTGCTGTGAATAAACTAAAAACACTTCATATAAAATAAACCAAAAAAGTTAAATCAGAGTAGTACATGTTTTATTTATTTAAAATTAAAAATAATTCACCTTAAAATTAAAATTTTGGACAAAAAAAGAAGTTTGGAGAGTATTTTAATTATTTAAACAAAGACCATTTTTAATTATGGCAAAATTATCACAAATTAAAATAAGTTATTTTTAATTCACTCTGTACAATTTTTATTCCCATTTTGGGAAAATACTTAATTTATGTTTTAAATTTAACAGTTAAAACCAATTTAATTTCTAGTGTGTAAAACTGAGATTGAGTCAAACAAAATGTAATTTGGTTTTGTTTTTAAAAACAAAATATTTGAAAGACAAAAGTCAAAGTATTTCTCTCTAAGTAACTTTCTCCTGTAACGTCCATGTCTATCCTTTGCCTTTAACTCAAAAACAAACTTTGCTTTTCAATAATTCATTACAATTGGTTAAATAAAGGAAGTATTTTCAAATAGTTATCTAAAAGTTGTGTTTATTCCTCAGATTGGCAACATTTTTCTGTCTTTTTATTAAAGACCTTTATTTAAATTAGGAAAACCTTTTGTAAATTTTAGATCTACAACAATTTACACATTTCCCTCTCCAACAAAACAAAATTTTAATTTGTTTTTTAATTAAAATATTGTGGAAATATGCATTTCCTTTTGACGCGACAATTTTGGTCCAAGTGATGAAAAGTTTGGAAATCCCTGGTCTAGTCCAAGTCCTAAACTTGTTCCTTACTATGCAACAACTCAGTAGATTTTAAACTCTCAGCTGTGATGAATGTTACATGAACTCATCATCCAGTGAGGAACAAAACAACAGCGCCATCTAGTGGAGAAACATTAAAACATGAAATATTAACGGTTACGTCACTGGTAAGGAAAACTCAGTCAAAGCTACAAAATATGTAAAGAAGCATCAACTTTTACAACGTTTTTTATTCACTACTCAATAAAACATGGCCTCATATTGTCTCATTTTAGTTGGCCATGAGTTCTGTGGTGGAAAACATCAGATATTATGACTTTATTAAATCATTTTTCATTACAATTACCTCCTGATTTTAAGAAAACATGTACTATTTTATATTAATCATATCCAATTTGATTTTTTGTCCCCTGCTGTTCTTATGGTTTCTGCATGCTGAAAGGTTCTTTTGGTCCACTTTTGGCCTTTTTCTTGTCAAACTTTTCAGTTTTTTTGCTCACTAGGCTAACATAATGAATTTGACTGTCCAATCAAAAAACAAGCACCAAAAATAACATTAAAATAAAATTAAACAATATTTTATTTTAGAAAATTATTTTTAAAAAGTAATTTTGTCCTCAACCTCCCTCTGCCTTTCTGAGGCCCCACAGCGCCCCCTGGAGGCTGCAGTTTTTGAGTTTTGAGTCTGCCCTGTGTTTTATCTTTCTGCAGTCTTTTCATCAGTGACTGTGTCCCTGCTGGCTCTGACTCCAGGGAACATCTGGCTGTTTCACGACTCGGTTCTGATCACCAGCAGAACTGCAGGTGGTGGAAATGTTTCCTTTGCTTCTCTGTGAAATAAAAACTGGACAGAAATGTATAAATCTTTCCTGTTTAAGCTGCAGTTTCTCAGGCCACAGTGAGATTTCCTCAGCGGCTCCTGAACCTGACGCACGGCGGGAATCTGACCGCCATCAGATCATACCTGACGGTTCCTCGGCTGACCTCAGACCAGGGCGACTCGCTGAACACGCTGGGCATCGTGAGCAGCAAGTCAGGTAACGACTTGAACCCTACGCCACACTGAGCAGGCAGCCATCTTCATTTCAGAAAGGGAATTTAACGCTTTAAAGTACCTAAAATAAGTCAACTGTTTTATTTGCATAAAAAGATACATTTTCAAATAATTTATCTGCATAAAACATGCAAATATATACAAACATAAGTATTTGTGTAAATTCGTATAATTCTGCAATTTGTGACCTGAAATTGTCTCAGTGCTGCCCCCTTTGGGTTGAAACGGTGGCTACTGCAGCTGAATTTTTCTATTGGTTGTAATGGTGCAGCTCAGTTTCTTGGCTCCGCCCACTTTAGTGGTATTTTTCTGTGGTTTCACAACAAGCCTAGTTCCATTTAAAGCAGATGAATAACCAAATTATTTTATTTTTAAAAAGGTTTTCCATATGTTGGTTATCAATTTGGTTGAAATTTGTGCTTTAGCGTTAGCTTTACACAAATACTATGTTGATATATCCTTTTAGCATTAGCAGAGATAATGTTGAAGATCCTCATTTTAGACTTAGTGTAACTAACTCTTTAGCTAGGAGTGCCAACCGCTGGAAATTAGTAAGAAAAATTACAAAAAGTACAATGGGATTCTAGAAATCCATCCTTGTCCCTAGGGGGACAAGTCAAATATTTGCTTTTTTAAACTCAGAATATGAGCCATTTTCCAGAAAATGCGAAATTAATCTACATTTTTTTTTTCTCACATTTTTCACTTTGGAGCTCAGAATTTAGAGATTAATCTCAAAATGTTTGAGTTTTTGGTGGTGCTGTTTTTTTATCTGCAGTGACCAAACCAAACCCCCTAATTCTGTTAAATAAATGAGCTGCATTCTGACTCACGTTGTAGGAATCCGTCGTCCTGACTTCGGTTGTGATGTTCTCAGGATTCGTGAGCGTGGAGCTGAGTCCGGTGGCGGCCGTCAGTGTGCGGCTTTTCTCCGGAGACGTGGAGCTGAACGTCAGCGGCCCGATCCAGATCTGCCTCAACGTTCCCGAGATCCGAGGGCTCCAGGAGTCCGACATCGTTCCGGCCTGGTTCTTCAGCAGAACTACTGGTCAGTTCTGATACGTCACCATCCAACAGACCAGCTGCATGCGAACTGGTTTCATGGTGATTTACTTCGCCGCAGGTGGATGGATGAGGAAAGGACTGGGAAGGATGACGCTGATAGATGGGAAACTGATGTGGACTTTCACCGCGCCTCACCTGGGACATTGGATCGCAGCACCTTTGACCTCCAGCAGAGGCAGGTTTTCACTTCAAATGTGTTTGAGTCCTGTCAAAACTACACAGCAAGAAAAAACAAAATAAAAAGCTATAAACTTAGGGTGCATTCACACCAGCCTTGTTTGGTCCGCTTTAGTCCAAAGAATCCAAGTGTCGGATCGACTGAAGTGAACTCTTTAGTAGTTTGAATGGCTATGTGAACGCCAAGCGAACTGGAGGCTGCTCCAAAAGCAGAAAATGGACTAAGACACCAGAAGGGCATTCTGGGTAAATAGAGCCAAAACAAACACCATCTTTAGCCTAAACTCTGGAGTAATATGGAGAATATTGGCTGAAAATATTTCTCCCCATAAGGGCTTTTCAGGCTGTGCTTAGTCTGGTTCCTCATCTAGGACCGGTTCTCCACAAAAAGAAAGAAAACAGGTGCAAAAGCAAAATATTGGATCGTTTTAAATGCAACAATAAAACATATTAATTTGTGGAGAGCTAATCTTTAAGACTTAAAAGGTAGTTTGCCTTAGAGGAAATATTTTATCTTTATAGAAATGTTGTTAAATATTGACGTTTGAGACAAAAAGAAGCGAGGCGAGAAAACAACCTTCAGCAGAGATGAGAAATTATTTTGATATGAACTGGGATATTTCACAAAGTGAAGGTTTGTTCTAAAAAGTATTCTGTATAGTATTTGACTTATTTCATTAATTTTCTATTGCTTTTAGGTTTCTTTAGACTTCAGACTCTTGTTGACTTTATCTTGCAACATTCATTTTTCCTGGTGGTTCTGGTTGGAGGAACGCTTGTCGTCATCGTCTGTCTTCTGTTTGGACTTTTATGTTACTGCAGGTAAAAACTTTTATTTTATTTTAGTTTAATGGTCTCATCCAGAACACCACCACAGTTTTAGATTATTTATTGAAAAAAAACTGATTTGGAAACATTTTCCTTTGCCTGATTATGTTACATGTCTGAATTATTGTCATTTTAGTCCTAAAAATACCAACATTTTTACTTAACTTCATATTTTGGTTTATACTCAGTGCTACTCTTGAGTATAATCTTTGGGGGTTTTACCTGCCTGTTTATCATAATAAATTGTAATTTCAGTTTGAAAGGGGAACACAAAGACATGAAGGATGAACTAAGGCTTTCGGACTGTGATAATTATTATTTTTTGTGTGTTTTGTTTTCAGGAGGAATTTCAGTGAGATTAAACCGAGGCAAACGGCAGCAGTGGTGAGAAAAGACCAAACCACCTCCACAGACGAAGAGGAATCTGAAACATCTGGACCGACCCAGAACCAGAGCAATGGATTCTGTGTTCCAGCGAAGAGCAGCGATGTGATCGCCAACCCCAGCGCTGTGGTGGTTTCGTTGGACGGTAACGAGTTGGACTTCGTTGGTGCGTGTTCGGAACGTCAAACTCCGGACGGTCTGTTCTTCTACAACCAACCCGTGGCGATCCTTCCTGCTCCGGCGTTTTTCCACCTGGAGGAACATCCGGCCCAATCCGACTGGAGCCGGTCCGCCACTCTGCCGCGAGCCTCAAACGGAGCCACCGCCGCCGAGCCGCAGAGAAAAGAAAGCTTCACTCAGACTCTCCAAACCGAGGAGCAGCTCCGGACCGCTGACGGATCAGAACCAGCACCCAGGACGACCTTCGGCCTGCCCGAATCGGCGTCGGTGCCGGGAACACTGAACAAACTCACTGGAAGTAGACATTCAGTCCACGCCATCACGGGTTTGTCTAAAGTCGCGTCGCCCCAGCCGCCGCGGGCCTGGTTCGTCTCGCTGGAGGGGAAACCGGCCGCGGAGATCCGGTATGCCGGGTCGGAGCAGCAGAGACGACGGCGGACCACGGAGAGTCGAGAAACCAGTTTGGACTCCGGAGTGGATCTGAGTGAACTGAATCAGACGACGGGGAGGAGAGTAACTCTGGAGAGAAACGCTACGTTCATTAAAAACCCGACAAATAAAAACACTCAACAGTAAAAACTGGGTCCAATCAGGAGCAATAGAATTGTCATTATGCGAAAACATGCAAGAATAATGAGAATGAAGCTGCAGTATTACGAGAATAAAGTCATTATGACTGTTCTAATAACTAAAATAACTATTTTTATACACCTTAATTTTAATTTCTATCTTCTTTAGTTTCTTGTAACTCTGTCCTCGTAACATTGTGACTATGCTCATTATTATGACTTTATTCTCATGTTATTTCAACTTTGTTTCCATACAATGATTCTTGAATTTACTATTCGATTATTCTATTCTATTACTATTTACTATTCATTTTGAATTTATAATAAGAGGTTTTTTGTGATTTGACTATTCCTGTAATTTATTTTTAACAGCCCTAATATTGGCTCGGCTGACTCTGTTTTTATTTTAATTTTTTTTTTTTACAGATACATAACATCTTATAAAAATGTGAGGTACAAAAAATAGATTCTCTATTTTAACTCTTGTATAAATAAACATAAATGTTCACACATACAAAAAATACGTTGTCCTTAACTCGTCAGCGTACAGAGTTTCGTTTCTAAACAATAAACCACTGACGTTCTAATGGTTTTAAGTAAACATGTCTTATAACAAATCACAATTGC
>CAEGAD010066800.1:0-17448 GCA_903067055.1 Poeciliopsis paucimaculata | reverse complement strand
ATTACTTAGCAATACCATCTGTGTTTCAATGCAATGAAAGAAGAGAAGTTAGGAGGGAAGTAGTTTAGATTGTGGTTCAGACATGTTCTGCAGCCTCACATATAAAGCATGCGTACAAGCATGCGTACAATACCCTTATTGAACAAGTCGGCATGTATCAAAATGAACTTTCCATGAAATTTTGCGTACATATACGCAAACTTTTTACCTGCCGTGAAAATGTGCGGAAGCCATGCAAACTTTTTTTGTGGACAGTAACAAACTACAAAGCGCCAGAGCTCTCCTAAATACAATGAACTCTCTCATTATTCACTGTTCTTTAGACCAAGAAGCATCGAAAATAATGTTTTCATCATTTAAACAATAAAACTGAACCACATTTATCCTTGAAAAATAACATAACACAAACACTAAAAATAAATAAAATAAAAATAAAAAAGTGTTGAATGTAAATAGTAAATTATCTAGATTTTTGTCACATAAAGATGTAATTAATCCATGCTGGAGTGCAATACATGCATGTTATTTGGAGGGTAATTTCACTCTCAAGGAAAAACAAAAAGCAGGGTTGGATCAGCAACTACAAATAATAAATAATAAATAATGATAAATACTTATTCTGCAAGCAAGGACCGCTGCCATGGTTATTATTTCACATTGTGGCAGCCTTCTGGGTACATATACTAACCTTTAGTATATTTACTAAAGGTAAATATACCTTTAGTAAAGGTATATGTGTTTATGGATGGCGACAGGGCAGATCTGCAGCTGTGCTCTTTTTCCCCAAAAATTGGGATTTATAAAAGAAAGGTGAGCGTGGCTTTGTTCATCTGAACTTTTTTGTGTGCAACACTTTTCTAAATCTGTCCATAAGCTAATTTTTAGTGTGGAACTTGCACAATCTTTTATGCATGAGACCCCTGGTCAATTCATATGCAGATTAGAGAAGAATCTCTAACGGATAATGAGGTTTGTATGGGACAACCAATAGACTGATCAGCGTTTGTTCTGGTTTTAACTCAGATAGAAGTAGCCAAAGCCCAAAAGATTAAGGTAATCAGAATAAAAACCATAAAAACTATTCAAGCAAACACCATTTGTACTCACCTTAAGAAAGAATTCAGCTTTGTGTTTTCTTGATAGTGTAGTTTAACCAGAACATCTGCCATTACATTTTTCACTTCAGACTGTATTCTTAGTTCTGTTATTTAAAAAAAAATAAGAGAAAAATTACATCTGCATGAATTATGAATCTAAACTGAGAAGGATTTTGACCCCCAGGCCATTGATACTGGCTTTCACATGGTGATAATACATATACACCAGACACAGTTTTGAATATTAATTTGACAACAAATGCATTATAAACAGCATAATGAGAGTGGTTTAACACTGAGTTCTGCGTGCGATCGTCTGAACAAGATGCTGTTTCTACTATCTCTGTCTGAACTTGCTCACATTCCTGTGGTTTGAAGTTTCTGTCATTTTGTTTTGCATTAGATGTTTCGAAACAACCTACAACTCTAATTTTTTGACTATCACAAACTATACTAGTTATTAATCATCCATCTAAATTAATTTCATTTGCAGCTGACATCTGCAAATTAACATCTGCAGTAAAATTAAGTTGATTTTACTGCTTTGTAAGTTGGGTTGTGACAAGCTTTTAGTCTTTTAATTGCCTGTTGTCATTTTTATGAAGAATTACCTTCCAAAGATGCTGATATTCTCCTGCGAAACCGTTTTGCTTTTGGTTCTATTTTGTTAAACTCCTCCAGATCCAGCTTTCTCTTTCCTTTTTTTGTATCTTCAGACCAAAAAAAGAAAAAAAAAATGCTTCATGGATTTCTAACAATGATTTATTTTTGTAAATAGTTACATATAAAAAAATATGTAAGAAACGTTAATTCTCACCTCCATCACTTGTAGATGGCTGTACCTGAGAATAAACACATTTATTTAACTGCCTTCACATAATGTAATGGGACAAACACTTTTAATCTTTTGTAATGTAGCAAACAAATCACCCTTTAGTCGACAGTAAAGAATGATTTAGTATCTCTAGTAAAGTTTTTAAAAGCTAGATCACTAAAGTTTTTAAAAGGCTTCAGTTATCATAATTACAGTTAAAAGGTAGAAGTGATCTTAACAACTCATATTCAATGTCCTTTTGTTCTCAGTTAATTTTGAGAACAACTGCCAACACTTAGGTCAAAGCACTTAAAAAGAAGCAAACTAAATTATCAGCTGAGAGTCATGATATAATTTTCTGTGAATAGAGGAATATTTGCCCAGGATAAAGATGTCAACAAAAGCCATGACTTGCAAATTGATGCACAAGCTTGGTCCATTGCTGATCGATCAAGTTTGCTAATGCTTGTTAATATATGTTGTGAACAAGTATTTGATCAAACAGCCTCAGTTTACAAATGCCACTCTAAGCCTCAATGTTCCTGAGTGGAACATTGCCTGCAATCTAATGAAAGGAGTTCATTCTTGTTGAACTTTTTTATTATTGTTATTATTTTTGTATACACTAATGCTATAAAATAATTCATTTTCATTCATTTTTTGGCCAACTGAGATAACCTTTCACTTAAAAGATATGCAGGTTCTGAAAAGATAGACGTCTCCTTTTGCTTCTGCTGAAAAAAGATAGTTGAAGCAATCTGGTTTCCATCGATGTTAAATTTTTAAACAGCTGACCAGAAGCAACACCATCATTATGTAAAAGGATGTGATGAAAACTGGTCTTCCTCCAAAGACAGTCAGTATTCAAAACTTTCAGATCTACTGGTGTAAGGCTTGGAGACATTTCTTTATGAAGAATGGGAGTTTGCAGTGACAGTATGTGGTTTAGGCTCAGCTACAGTGCAGGAATATTAAGGAATAATTCAGGGATAGTTTACACTCATTCCAGGGGACAAGATAAAAGGCCCCTTGTCTTTAGTTGGTGTGATGTGCAAAGACCCTGGATGATATATTTGATTAAGAACGTAATGAAAGATTAGCTATTTTAAAAATGATATAAAAAATATAAACCACTTTGTGTAAACCAGCCAGTTGTCCATTCAACATAGATAACTGAAATTTAGTTAAGGACAAAACTCTCATACTTACCTCAGTCTGAACAGCTGTGTTTTTCTGCTTCTGTTCAATCTAAATTACATAATGAAGTGATTTACAGGTAAAATGTTAATGTTACAATTTTAGTCCAACTCAGTGTTTTTGTTGATTACTGTAAATAACATTTAGTGCAATCTGTTGAATTTACTGGCAAAGATAAATCCAATGTGTCCTCATTTCTGTTTTGTTCTTCCTGCAGACAAGCACATTGATGTCATTTACAAATGTCCAAGAATCCATAAGATTGTAGTCAGTGTTGTGACTGGTAATAATATATTTAGTTTTACTTATAAGCACCATCTAAATGTTTGGGTGCAAGCCAATATACAGTATCTACACAGGATGTGAATGGTGTGATTAAAACATGCATGCTTGTCATGTAATGTAGCAAATTACCTTGAAAAGTCTCAGCTTCTTTCTGAAATGTGCTCTTGGTCCCAGTTTGGGAATCAATTCTCCCATGTCTTGATCCTCAAGGCTGAACAGATATTTCTTGTCAATTCTGTGTTCTTTAATGAAAAAAAGTAGTTTAACAATAAGTGATGAAAATTACATTTTAAAGTTGAAAAAGATGTTTCATAAAGAACACCTTTTGCATAAAAGTGGCATTTGTGCCACTTTTATGCACAAATGTCTTTCACTGAAAATGTTAAAGACCATAGTTGGTCCCTACAACATCAGTAGTTAAAGAAATGTATGATTTGAGGATGTTTCTATTTTCCCAAAAGGTTCTGTCAATGATTTATTCAGGGCCTAAGGTCACATTTAAATTTGCACTAAATTTTATTGACTATGTAACAGCAAAGAACATTCATATTGTTGTAACATCTTTGATAACACAGTGATATTCAATGTTTAACACTAAGATTGTCATGATTTGTAACCAGTATGCTATACTTCTGGGATGGTCCACAATGTCCACACTTAAAGTCATTTACATGCTAATGATGTATCCACAAATTTTTTGTTTTTATTCTTTTAAAGGAAGAAATTAATCTGTTTATAAAACTTTACAAAAGTATTTTTAGTGAATAGAAACAGAAAATCATGCATCAAGAAATAATATGTTTTTTACAAAATTACTGATTCTACAATTATTAGTACCCCTAAAAACTTTGCTTTGTTTTACCTTTTATGGTCCTGCTGTATTTCATATTATACAGCAAAAGCTTGTAGCCATTTCATTTATATCCACAAGCTTTTGTGTCGAGGAGATCTGACCCTTTTGATGTAACTCGTGTGAAGTTATTTGACATCTTGAAGTTTTCAGTTTTAGGTCAGGTGTGTGTTGCATGCTGACTTTCCTGTGATTATTGCATTGCAGAGTCTTCCTTTACTTTCAGGGCATTATGAGGTGTAAAGTACTTGCTCTAACAACTACGCCTAGTGCCACTTTTATGCATAAAGAATTATATAACAGCTAGTTAAGTCGACTGACTTTGATTGAATATATTTTGCAATATAAAGATCTTACAGTTCCTCAAAACATTACTGCAAAGAAATGCTATACTTAACCTCTAAATGTTTCTATCCACTCGCTTAGGCCCCATTCATTTAATATCTGGCAAACAAAGTCATCCATGATGCAAACATGCAACTGCAAGAGAAACCGTGATGTTTTAATGAGCAGCTTAACATAACATTTTTTTATGTAGTTATAATCATTTGTATAAAAATCCAATTTAAAACTTAAAAAGGAAAATCTTACCTGTTACTGAAAATGATGAAGATAAAAGAAGTTTGGTCAAAAAAGAGGTGAGAACAAATAAAAAAGAAAAAAAAAAACAAGACAGCAAAAAACAAGTTTTGAAAACAATTAAAAATCTGTAGTGGAATTTCACCAGATTCTTTGCAAAGAGGCCGTTCACTATTTATAAAAACGCAGGTGAAGGAAGGTGGAATATCAGACTTCTGACAAAAACAAGGAGGGAAAACGTGAGAGAGGAGTGGCTTCATAAAACGAAAGTGCAGCTGAGTGTTTATTCTTTATAAAAGAGGTACAGTGACTAATCTGTTAATCTTGTTTAGAGTTTGTGAGGATAAGTTTTGCTTTCCTTGTCTTTTTTTCTTGTTAATCATTTGCATAAGTTCTTTGAAATGTGCTTCTATATGACCTCTTTAAGGTCATATAGAAGACACTGCAAAGTGTCTTGACAAACACTTTGCAGAGGAAAAGTTGTAACTAAATGTATCTAAATATTTCATAATAAAATATGCATCATTTACTTAAACAAGAGAGTAAACAATTCAAAGAAAGTAAACAGACTGTGTTATTCAAAGATTTCACTTTCTCCTTTTTGTCCTCATTTGCTGGAGTTTTGAAAAACAAATCAGAGAAGCAAAGCAAAGCAGGAACACCAACTGGTACACCAACTCAATGCCTAAAGTATTTTGAGTGGTGCATTGTTTCCTCCATTTACACAAATATTTTTGATATTCTGTTTTTTACTGTACTTTACATACTTTATATAGGACAGGTTTTTGAATGAAGTTGTCCAGGATGTTGTTTGCTTCTCCTAATTTCATGAACGCCTTATCATTCAAAAATACCTTCTTCATGCAATCAAGAAAGTACAGAGAAAAAATTGTGGTTTTGAATCTTGTTTAAATCAAATAATATGTGTCAAGCACTTTTTTCATGTGAATTACTAGAATTTGAAGCAGCAATTTATCTAACTGTAGTGTCTTGCAAAGGTACCCCCTGTAACATTACAGCCAGCCTCTTTAATGTATTTTGTTTTGAGTGTATCTGATCAACACAAAGTCATGGATGAAAATGACATGGTTTTCAAGAGTTGCTCAAACATCACTTACCTCGTGTTTCTTACTCCATCTGCTGGAGATGTTGTGATAAAGCAGCCACTTTTCCTTATTTTCAGTGTTTCTGCAAGAATAGAAAAATAGAAGTTGTCCAAATGTTAGATGTATATTTTAATCTCTGATTATACCTTTGTAATAATCAGTGATACCAATATAACCAGAACACGTATATT
The DNA here is from genome assembly GCA_903067055.1 of Poeciliopsis paucimaculata. Lineage (NCBI taxonomy): Eukaryota > Metazoa > Chordata > Actinopteri > Cyprinodontiformes > Poeciliidae > Poeciliopsis > Poeciliopsis paucimaculata. The sequence continues at coordinate 11,329 of CAEGAD010066800.1, read as the reverse complement.
TTTATTACCAGACTCACATCATGAACACAACAATGCAGCAGTCTCTTTACTTGGCCCTTAAAAACACAAGCAGGAAATCTCCCCATCCACTTTTTCTACTCTGTACACTAGGGGGCAGCAGTAATCAACACCTGACTTGAGAAACTGACCAACCACGTTTAGTTAGGTGCGTCATTATCAACAATTTAATTATTTAACAAAAGAAAAAGATACTAAAGAAGAAACAGATTGACCAGATTTGTTTTTCTTTTAACCTAAAGTGACAGGACCTGTTAATGTTCATGTAATGTAAGGCTTCTCTCAGGCTGCAAGTGTGGATATGATAATGATTGTGATACAATGTGAACCACTACATACAATGATTGCTAAATTACTTAGTAATATGTTTATTAAAATAAGTTTCAGTGAATCAGCCTAAAGGAGCAAATATGTGAAATTGCTTCCAAAGGTAATTGAGTTGAACAAACATCTAGCTGCATCAAAGGGTCTATCAATTTCTGTCTCTCTGAGATGGAAAATACAGGCTGTATTGTATAACTTTAATTTCTAAATGCATGATTTAATCTGTGCAGAAATTATAACTAAAAGGAATTTAAGATCTGGCACATACTGGAATATGCGTAGATGAATTGAAAGTTGATTTCATCTGATCCACATTTTGAATTGCCATGAAGGTCCAGAATTAAGGGCAGAGACGCAGAACAGCAGAAAAATAATTCTGGTTGATAGACTTCAATATAAACAATGGTTTACACTACAAGTGCATGAAGGCAAAACACAGTTAAACTTGCAAGAATATTAAACTTTGTAAAACATGACCATTTATAAAACAAAGTAATCCCATCCAACCCTGGTTCCCTTCTTCCTCTGATTCAGGAGTACAAACAGATCATCATTGTCTCTGCAGATATGGAGGAGCTTAGAACATGTTTGTCATGCTGTGGCTTAAAATAAATCTAATGCTCATTAAAACTTTTCTATTTGTGTTTTAGAGGAGATTGTTCCATGGTAATGTTAGCACTGACTGGAGGCAGGAATCGAACTCAAAGTTACCGACATGTAATAAGAATAGAACAAGATTATTTACCTAAAGAACAATGTCTGAGATGTATTCAGCTGCGAACATTTCTGGTCATAGCAGTTAATAGATCTAGTATTTGAACATGATTAAACTGTCTGATGATCATTACAGTCTGCTGGTCTTTTCTACATTCCTTGGTCAGCTTGTGAAATGTTTACATTACACACAATTGTTTAGAATTTGTGGGTCCTAAAAACAGACAATTCTTGAAATTATTAGATTTAAAGATATTTTTATTAAATTTTACATTACAACAGATGATTACATTTTTAATGAAAAAACAACACAGTAGAACAGGTACAATTAAGAAAGCCCAACTGTTCACAATATTAATTTTTCACACTCTGTACAAATGTATATTTTTTGCCAAAGTTGTACAAATTGACATTCATGTCATTTATATTTGTTACAGGATATGAAAGGCAACAGGAAGCTAATATCACATTCATACACATAAATCCAAACATCATTTATTTATTATTAATATTCATAAAATACATACAACAAAAACAATTATTTTTGTGAGGAATAAAAGTTCTGACATGCCATTATTATGAAAATATATTTATATTATTGCTTAGCATTGACTTGCCAACTGCTTGCTTAAAATAAATGGGAATTCTTGCAGTTTTAAAGAACATTTAAACCATGTCAACAACACAAGCACCAACAAAATCAGTATATAAAATCTGTACAAGCAGGATTTCATGTGGCCAATCACAGAATTTACATCTTGTGATAAAACAGAAACAAAAACACACAGATGTCAGAATATTGAGTCATTGCAATGAGGATGATTGTAGGTCAGAATGCCATAAATGAAAGAAAATACAAAGTATCATAAATCTTTGCTAACATGTCTGGAAAAAAACGTTCACAGTTACTGCCACTTATAAATGTCATGTCCATTTTAAGGATTTATGCATCCATGCTGCTGCTCAACTCCTCGCAGAGTTTCTGAACCATTCCAAGCTCCGTTGACACGTCTAAGGAAGTAATTTTTGTCATTAAGTGTTTGTTGTGATTCGAGGAATGTTGGTGACATATTTCCAGTTATGACCAAAAATAATTCACACCCTTGACAAATTTATTTTCAAAAGTATTTTCAATCATTGAAGATGTTTGTATTTAATAGGAAATGAAAGAAACCTCTCTCAAAAGGCATAAAAACAATTGATTTTGTTTGCTTCAGCTTTAGCAAATAACTCCAAGCATTAAATTATTTATAGTCTTAGTTAATAAATTAAAAAATTTATATTAATTAAAATATCTATTGGTATTTCACCAATCAAATGTTCTCATAATTGCTGACTAGAGTTTTTTTCACCTGGTTTTTAGACAATTTAATGAGCTCAAATGTTTTCAGGTTGGACGACCATTTTCACCCTCTGCTACATTAAAGCTAGAACTCTGTTTGGATCACTTCAGACAAAGATTTTGTTTCCAGTCAGAAGACATGTCTTAAACCAAAGATTACTTTTAGCCTAAAACTGCCAAGATCGGATCATATGGTAATTTTACCTGGAATTGTACAGTCGTCAGTCTTGAGGGACACCTCAATAGATTCCATCATGTCTTTTTCCATAAGTGTCAGGATAGCCGCCTAAATAATCATCATAACAATTAGTAAGCATTTATTGCAAATATAAAACAAGTTTACAAATGCTTATAAATGTTGGAACAACTCTTTTCAACACTCATACAGAAGCAGTTAAGTTTAGTTTAGATTGAATGTCGCTAAACACAGAAAATCCTGGAAAACAACTCAAAAGAGGCTGCAGAAGACAGAACCTCACCATGCAACAGGACAACAACACTCAACATGCAGCCAGAGGTACAGAGGAATGCTCAAAGTCAATGTATAGATATAAATCCAACTGAGAGCCAGTGGCAAGACTTTAAAACTGATGTTCACAGACAATTCAGTTTGACAGAGTTTGAGGTATTTTGCAAGGAAGAATAGGGAAAATATGTAATCTCTAGAAAAGCAAACTTGATAGAAAAATATTCTAAAACATACTATTACCTCAGTATAACCTCAAGGGAATGAATACAAAAACAAAATCACCCTTTTCAGATTCACACTCCTAACCAATATTAAAAAATAATGTTCCTTCCAATTCACAATGATTCATTTGTGCTAGTCTATAAATAAATAAATCATTCAGTCTTAGTGGTTGTAATCTGATAAAATATCAAAAAGCTGAATGGATAATGAATGCTTTTAAAATACATTGTCTTTTAAATGTAATCATGCAATTTTAATGAATAAAATGAAACAAACCATCAGTTTGAGGAGAAGATCCAACATGACATTCTTGGCTTTCTCAAACATGCTGTTCTGAAAATTGTGCACATATTGCCATATTGTTTCCCTTATGTTCTGCAGTGTGTTCTTTCCTTGAAACTGTGCAGCTGCTGCTGCAAAAAAAAGTTAATTAATGTCCAAACAATAACACAAATTAGTAGCATCTGTTGTTTGAATGAAAAATATAACTGTTGTTACCTTCATAGCACTCTTTCATGATTTCCTCAACTGTTTTGGTTAGACTCATGTAGATCACTTTTTTGTTGTCACGAATCATTTTGTTCAGTTTTGTCTTAAGGTTTTCCTCCTAAGAAAAAAATAGTCAAGAGTCAAACCCAGAGGGTCTTATTACAAATATTTAGAGCAGATGGATTCAGTATAAATGTTTTCTAATACCTCTGTCTTGAGAAAAGTCAGCTGCAGTTCTGCATCCTTATACTTTGGTTTTAGGTCTTCAGTGTCAAGTGAAAACTTATTGATCACTCCATTGAATGGACCACAATTTCCTTCATTGCTGAAAATTTTCATCACATTTAAATTATTTTAGAAGTGTAAGTTCCTCAGTTTCAGGAAATATAGTATAGTATAAAGTTCTTACGGAAAAGTTTTTTTGAATTCCTCATCGATGCTTTTACTCAAGAATGAAGTTAATTTCATGTTGAAATTTATTTCTTTTCCCTTTTTTGGTTTGTGGATGCCACCATTTTTGACAACACTCTTCAGGATGTAGTATTGCGCACTTCCACTCTTTCTCTGGAAAAAACAGATATTAAAAAGAAATAAATAAAAAGACACAAAAAGAAACTGTCTAGAACATAGATTCATATAAATACAACTTTCAGATTACGTACTGGAGGATATAAGAAGAATTTCAGGATGTTTTTACAAGAACTTTTGGAATTTTCAACTCCTTCTTCGAGACATTTTTTAAAGGTGAAGTAGATCTCTGCCATTTCACCTCTGATTCCATCAAGTTGACAGTTCAGGTTTGTCTCAAGATCATCACACACAGCTTTGCAACAGCCAGCCTAAAAAAACACACATTCTTCACTTAAAGCATCATTAACTGAGTCATTTTAAGTTCACTGCTTCCTGGGTCTCCACACAACAACCTGTTGTTGTATTCTGTTGTATATGATATTGGGACACAAGTTAGTAAGTTTTAATCAAACTTTAGGTCAAGAACCACAGTTTGTTAGGTTGAAAAAGAAACTGGAACAAACTTAAAATATAGAATTGCTAACAGAACAGTAATAAGTAAGAATTATAAGAAAAGTATATTTCATATAGAGGATGTCAAGCCACATTTAAAGTAAAATGAAGTGACTAATACTGTGGTAGAGCAAACAGCTTTTCTGTAAAATGTGCATCTTCTGTAGATATTCAAGATTACTGGAAAATTAAGATTTTTCTTTTCTCAATCTTACCACTTTTTTCAAGTTGGCCCCTTGAATCAAAGACAGAATCCCTTGAGCTCCAGAAACGTAATTTAGTGTCACTGAATGAGAGTCGTTTAGATTTTGCAAAAAATCTTGAAGCTCGGGAATTTCTTGGAAAAGACAGTAAGGTCATATTAGCATCAAACTGAGGTTAAATTACTGAGGAATCTTCCATTTTAAGTTGTATCCTACCAGTGTCCTCTGGCTTTAGGTTTTTTGGTTTCAGAAACTCTGCAGAGCTCACTGTGAAGACTTTGAAACACTCATTACTAAAATATTTCTGTGGAGAATTGAATTTGTTCATGTTATTTAATTGTAGACAATCAATTTGAAACATAGATGCAGTGCAAAGCTCACCTTTATCTTGTTTAGCTTGTTGAATTCTTTGCCCACTGCTTCCTTGGCTCTTAAGTTTCTATTTACGATAAAGGCCTGAACTTCAGCTGGTGAACTAAAAGAAAACATTCACTAGTGAAAACTTTATGATAGAAATTATGTCATTAAATATAGCAACTACCACAGATATAAATGCAGCACCTTGAAAAGTATTTGAACCTTTTTATTATGTTTTGAATAGTGCAGACTTAGATTAACAATCAGAAACATTTCATAAATAAACTTCAGTGGCAATTGGCTTGAATGCATGGTGAAAACATTTTACTTTTAAAATCATAAATAAAGTATAAAAAACATTTTCAAACATTCATTTTACTTACTGGAGACCTTGTAGTTCCCATAGAGTATCTATGTGTTGCTTTAGTCAGCTTAGTCAGATATATATATATTTTTTAAACTACAAATATCTAATTTCACTTTCCTGAAAACTTCTGACAGATGTTCCTTTAAGAGTCATTTATCTGCACTCATAAACCAGTTAATTGCTTCTGGTGGATGTTTAGCTAAATGTTCATGACAATCATTTCCAAAAGATAACAATGTACTTCATAGCATTGTTAGTATTGTTTTTTTTTGACATTATGTACAACTATTGAGCCTTAGACCCATCCTACTGATGTCTGAACTGAATGTTCCACTTTTAGAGTATTAGCAAACTTACGGATCATGTAAATCTCCGAAAACATCAGACTTGGTGCAGATGAAGTGAATGTTTCGACACTCGCCACCATTTCCAAGGAAATTACTGGCACTTTTCAGGATCTCCCAGGATTCTCTGTCGGATGCTGCTCGGTTGATTTCTGATACGATCCACACCGTAGAACAATTTCCAACAATCTGAGGTGACGTTACAATGAAAATGAATGCTTTAAAAATATTTGAAAATATAGAAGTTGAAAGACTGAAGACCACGGTACCAAGGTATAATGTACCTTTTTCCACATTGTATCTCGGCTCTTGTTACGGTCTCCATTTCCAGGAAGGTCCACAAGTGTGACATGCTGGAGAAAATTATTTTGGGGTACTTTGACAGTGACACACTTCACAATTGGCCAGTACCACCTTTTTATGTCTTTGTCTTCTCCTTGTTTGGTGTACTTCAACATTTTTGCAGACAGCTCAAGAGCCTGACGGAGCAAAACAAAGTAGTCCATGAAATGGAAGGTGAAGCAGACATGGTGTGTGTCTCCACCTCGAAGAAAGCTCTTTTTAGATACAGTTAGAAACCAAAGGTGTTCTTTGAACTGAGCAGCTAACAAAGAACTGGCAACATTTTAAACATCAATTATCAAGTTTTGCTACAGATTCTCATTTGGATGAAGGTATGGACTTTGACTTTTTAGTTTTAAAACATGAGTATGATTCATACACCTCCACTTTTTGTATACCTGTCACTATGCATTATGTGAATTACCCCAAATGTTGTTTTTGTTTTCCACTGGGTCAATGTAGAGGGCCAGGTGACGCCTAAAGTCTATCGTTCAAAACCACAACCTAATATATAATATACAATTTTGATTTGTCGCTATCTTTCCAGACCTAAAAGTCACATCTTACCGATTCACAACTTAAAATCTTCTTTGTGGACTGAAGAAACTCTGGAATCTCTCTGAAGTATCTGTCATCCATAAGTTGTTGTGAGGATTTTTGTTTCCATTCTTCTCCATATAGTGCTGTAAGCTTCTCAACAAGGTCACGATAGCCATCGTTCTCTTCATCATCGTCATGCTTCTCTTGCTCTTCATCATCCTCAAGAAAGCGATCTACAGTCCCCAACTCATCTTCCCACTCCTGAAAAGAAAATATTGTGTTTGGTTTAAGTGTGTAACAAAGCCTTATGTAAGATAAAATATGAGCAAACAGTTTGATGGTTCTGTTTACCTCTTTGTTGATGAACTCGATCTCTGCTTCATAATTTGAGTTGAGAGTGTTCGCCTCCACTTTGATCATGACCGAGGTACATGCATCTACATCGCCAGATGGCAAAAGTTTCTTCACACCAATGACTGCGTTAATCAATGAGGTCTTTCCAGCTCCAGTTTTACCAAAAACACCAACCAGCTCCCTTTTGTCTGTTTCCAAACCTCTAATTTTGGTCCTGGTTAAAAATCAGGAAAAAATACAATTGTGTGCTAAAATTGTGTTAAAAGGTTAACAGTGGCATGTCGCTCTCATGCTTTGAGATTGGCACATTTTTTTGTAGATCACATGATCATGGCCATAATTTGCTTGTATTCCTGAAGCAACACCATTGCACATGAACTTCTTTATGTAATCGCCATCCACCAGATTAATTACACTTCACAAACACTGCCATCATGTTATGAAAACATTTTGTTTCATGAATTTCTGTGGAATTACCAGAGAAGCCAAATGATGACAGGAGGTAGGAAATTATGTCTCTAATTAAACATACCTACAAAACTCAGAGAAGGGAGTAAATAGCCACATTAACAGGAAACGTTGAGCTCAAGCTTGTAATTATTTGTTTGTAAGACATAACAAAAAAAATTAAATTATACTTACATAAGGAATTCATTAAGATGTGTGGTCTCTTGATTTTGTAGTTTAGCATAAACATGTTTCATTATGTTTTTCACATCATTCAGTATCATTGATTCTGTTAGTGAAAACAATACAAAGACTTAGCAACAACATTGAACATTTAATGCAAAGGAAGATAATTTTGTTGCTCCTTTCACTTTGTCAATGCAATCTTTTACCAAATATGTTCAAACTACACATAACTCAAGAAAAATAGATTTTGTTTATTATAATAGATTGTCAATATTTTACGCTTACCTAAAAATGCGTCATATTTCTACATCGACATTATTTTGACAATATTGATCAAAACATATCAATACCTGTGAACTGAAATGTTTCAAGCTGTCGTTTTGGTTTCTTTATGCTAGATTCTTCCTGAAGGTCAAGTTTTCGCTTTCCTTTTTACAAAAACATAAATAGATTAGTTGGGTCTCTCAAAAACAATAAAAAAATATGAAATCTAGATGAAGACATTGTATTTCCCACCTGTATTACTTGCGGAAGGTAAAATCTGAGGGTGCACACAAAAATGACCTTTTTAGATTTTGTATATTTAAATTAAATATGTTTTTTGGCTCGATAATATAAGAAACGTTATTTTATTTGACTCACAAGAATAAAGGGTTACTCTTACTCTTTACATAAACATGGCTGTCACAGGGGCAATTTATTTTTTAAAAATAGGACCAATATGGAGCATCCACCACATCTAAGAGTTATAATTAGGCTACTTCAGAAGGCAGAATATTTATTCAGGGGTGTCAGAATAAGGAGGCCCAAATATAAATACAAAAGATGCTCTTCCAGTTTTTTCTTACAAAAAAAGAAGAAGAAATAGAAACCAGAATTCTCCTGCACTTATCTCCTGCAAATCAGTTTCATCTTCATTCTGCACTTGACACTAAGGTAAAATAATGAATTTTGTTAGGCAAACACAGTTTGACTAAATTAAAGCATATCCCCATTCTCGGATTATTTATGTATTGATAGTTAATGGATGTAATACCTGACATTTGTTCAGAATAGGTTTGACTTACTGGTTTAGGACAAACTTCTTTTTCACTATTAGGGTTTTCTTCTTCCTAAGATGAAAATAAAATGTTACATACACAATGTTTTTATGAAGGGTGAAGCCATGGTACTGAATGATTAATAACGTACTTTTAACTGCTTGAGTCTTTTCTTGAACCGTGCGTTCGGTCCCACTTTTGTTATCAGCTTGTCAATATGTTGATCCTCAAGACAATAAAGGCTCTCAGTGTCAACCCCTTGATCTGTAATCCAATGAGACTCTGTTAACCACAACCTTACAAATATATTTTAAAGAGATGCAAAGATCTATTTTATGCAGGAGAGGAAATGTTATAAACAATGTTATTTAATGCCAGGAGACCATTTTACATGATGCTGCCTGGCTGTAAACATTAATGCTATTAAAGTAAAATGTGGCTCTCAAGAGTTGATTTAAAAAGAAAGAAAAAGAAAAAAAAATTCAAATGTTTAGTAGATGTTACAGTGCCATCTAATGGAGAAACACAGGTTAGACACTTTAAAACACATTAAGGAAAGGTTTTAGAAGAAAAAAAAATGTTTGAACAAAAATATATGTGCACTTCACTTGTTAAACAACAGTTGTGATTGTTTTTAAAACTGTCCAGTCAGGAGAACAAAGTACTTTTATTATTATAGCTAAAGTTATGCCAATGTTGGTAAAACAAATAAAATGGGAACAAAAAAAGGACCTTTCCTCATTAGTAGTTATTTGTCATACTTTACCTTTAAATATTTCAATAAACTCACTGAGACCCCACTGGTTTAGTTTGTCGCAGACAAAGGTATCCATTTCCAAGAACCGAAACTGAAAGTAAAAAAAAAAATCTGATAACTACGCAGCCTTACAGTTTATTGCCCGTTTCTTCCCGGTAAGTAAATAAATGCAGACAGAATAACATTTTAAGAGTTCAAATTAGCACATTTGAGATGCTCACCTGTTTCTGAAGGTAATGCAACGACTTCAGTCAAGCTGGATGGGAGAAGAAGAAAAGAGAAAAGAGCAAAACTACAGGGGAAAAAATCCCGGAAAGTTGAGGGAAAAAACACAAAGCGGACCTTTTGAAGAAGATAACATGTAATGTTACATGTTTTCTCACAGAGAGGAAGATTACTGACAGAGCAAAATAAAAACAAAAACATTGAAAGTAGGGGGTGTGGTCTGCAGGAAAACTCAGACACTGAGGAGGCGATAGGAGAGAAAAGCGGTGAAATGGCGGAAGCAGTCATTAGAAAAAACACAGATGTCATTTTTACATCTAAAAATGTAAAGATACAAATACCCTGACAGATATGGTTTTAGTTAATATGTTGCATATTTCTTAACATGTCTTTGTACAGCTATAAAACTTGCTGCACGTCTTAGTCAAAGGGGCAGAATAAAAAATCAATTTGATGGACAGACTAAAAAGATTGTTTGGTTCTTACTGTATTTTTAGTTAGTTAGTTTTAGTTTTATGTGTTATATTTTATACAGTAAGAACCAAAACAACCACGTGATGACCATCAAGAAATCAAAGGTCCACTAGTTGTTAGTGAGAGGTAGGAGCTCAAGGTTCATGAAGGTAGCAAACAACAATCTCAGAAAGTGTACCCCAAAGAGGGTTCTGTTGCTCTCCAGATGTACGATGGAGGGCAATGGGATGGGAGGTGTGTTGCCCAGTAGCGATTGGAGCGGGAGATGATCGAGGATAAATTATGTCAGACAGCACAGAGCTGATATGTGTAATACCACTGGACTGAGTTTATTCAGGATGACAAGTTCTATGAATGATGATGGACGCTTTGACTTCTGCACTGAATGAAGATGTCTATGTGTCTACCTGCTGACTCAGGACCTTTGGGTCCCATCGTGGTACTTTGTCTGGACCTGCTATCTAATCATAAAACATTATACCTTTGGAGGGAAACTGTATTTATAAGTTAAATCTGACTGAAAGCCATTTATTCCATCACTTATACATATTTCAGTGATTTTACGCATGTTCATAAACACAATCACATTTCTTTTTATCCCATCTCTTCACTTCACACCTCTGATTTGTGTAAAATCTCATTTGTATGTCATGATAAAAAAAAATTATCAGATGATTTAATGTCAGCGGTTCAGTGTACCTGAAGCAATCCCACAAAATCAAAACTTGTTAGACTTATTTTCCAAGTTTTTTGCATAAGCATATTCAGCAGGTTCTTAATTACCTGCATCTCATGACACCACATTCTGTTTTGCACACAAAATAACGACTCTCTTGTTTTCTTCCTGTTTCCAGTTGTAACTTGTCTTAGGCCAACTATGGGCTGCTGCGTATATGTTATTTAATTTCTTTGACGCCACATTACATTGTATAAATGTAGTATATATATAAATTCTCTTCTCACCCACCGCGGGTGGTTCTTATCCTCTGAGCTCGGGTCCTCTACCAGAGGCCTAGGAGCTTGAGGGTTCTGCGCAGTATCTTTGCTGTGCCTAGAACTGCACATTTCTGGACTGAGATATCTGATGTTGTT